>WURS02322846.1:0-18161 GCA_011762765.2 Rhinocypha anisoptera
CCATGTAATTCTGCTTCCCAGGTAGGTGAAGGATTCCACTTGTTCTAATTTCTCTCCTTGTAGCTCGACGTCTGCACCCACTTATAAATATGTACTTTAAAATTAAGAAGGAGGTCTTAATGAGTTATGAGTATATCGGAAAACAGAAATTTCTACCTGTTGTTGATGTTTAATTAATTCTAACCATTAAACCACGGGAATATTTGGGTTTTATACTTTCTTTCAGTGGTTACATTCTTTGGATGCGGTAACATCTTTAGTTTAATTCCTACTGTGGGAGGAACATGCCTAAAAATATTTCCTAATAAAAAGAGCTAAATATAGAGAAAAATACTACTTCTATATTAAATTGTATTCAGCAACTTAAGCAGCAATTTACGAAGTAGTTAACTCCTTTCACGGTGGGTATTAATATGTGCAGCATTTCCAAAAAAATGGAGTTTAAATAATTAAAGTCAGTGGTTTATATTAGATATAGCACCATGGAAATGAGAGATGCTATATTTTATTATCATGACTCTCAATTACATATAGGAAAAACAGAATACAGTTTCGAAATTCTTTCACGGCGTTCAAACCGATTGTAATATTATATTTTCTCTGGAGTAATTTAACACGCGCTCATTTAATGTGCTCCGTTTAACGGGTATAAGCTCATAAACTCATGGCGATGAAATCAAGATTTCAAATGTTCAGTACAACTCCGTGAATGTCCATGGTGACAGAATGTGGAACATTTAGATTACAGACCGGTATTTTATTTTTTTCTAGTGTTTTAAAGTCAGAAGGATATTATTAAAAATCTCAAAATTAAAACAAATTGCATCTAATTTGTCAATTTTTCCTTCTCGTCAATTTTTACTGCGATATTGTTCCTTTTATCTTTCCATCCAGTTTAACGTTCGAAGTTTGATTTGAAACAACAGAAAAATAACGTACGTTTTGACTCATGTTTCTTTATTTGGAGATGATGGTATTGGAGATGATGGATGGATTGGTATGATGGATTTGGAGATGGACTAGTATTACTTTTCACAAGTAAATAGGACCGTTTCCAATTGATTTCCTTCCAGGTGTATTGTTTAATGTTTTTATCGACCTTGTGCCTCAGTTCCGTAGAATTATTTCAGAGATCGGTATATTTATAGTTCAATTGCCAACAAAAATACGAGTATATTTCTAAAATGCAAGTGTCATGACAATTACAGTTTATTCAGCGTTAATATGTAAACATATAATTTTGTCAATTTCTTTAAAATTTCGAAAATTATGCAGTATAATATCCAGTGATGCCAATTTTAACGGTATATAGACGTTAAATTCAACAAAACAATGACAAGTATCTGCATTATGGTTGGCTTCCTATTTTGCTCACTTATTATAATCGTTCTAAGTTTGAACGATTTAGTTCAATTCTGAGATATGTATGATACTTGGATTTACGATTTTTCTCTAATAGTATAACCAAATTACTGGAAAGTTATAATTAATTCCAACTTTTTGTAATGAATTATAGGGGAAATTTCTTTCGGATGGGTTTCTACGAGTTTAGTGTGTTCATTATATCAGCAGTTTATGAGTCCAGTTCAACATTTACTTTCAATTAATCTGTTGCGTAATTCAATTGTTAAATCACTTACGCTTCATAAATCGCATTCGTCACTTTCTAAAAAGGAATCAAGACATAGTAAAACATATCAAACAATAGATCTGGTTTGCATGGATGTCGTTCAGCAAGGGAACAATAGTATCAAAGTTGCGAAACGTAATTGCTCTTGGTTTCAAACGCCATTCTTATCCGAGCGGCTTCGTGGTCTTAATCTTCGTTCTTCAGTAGCTCCGAAGCCAGGAGAGGGATCAGGAAGGAGGATTTGTTTGCACTGCTATTGAGGACGTTTGCCGTCCACAGTCGACGAGACCGGAATCCCAATCAACGCAGAGCCGAGTTTTCGAGGTGTAGGGGGCGACCCAGTGACAAAGGCGTTCGCATTGGAATGCCAAAGCTCCACTTTTAAGAACCAATCATACCGAGTTTACCGTTTTTAACACGCCATGAGAACATAATTGTATCGCTCTAATTACAAGCTTAATATCGTATATACCAACCAATCATATTCATCATTGGAAGCAACATCATAGACACATATTGCATCACCATCATTATGAACAAATATTACTGAAAAACTACGAAATATTTACTTATTTTTTACAAGACTATAAGTTCCACGTATTTTCTGTCTTGCTTGATGACATTTTTTCTCCTGAATCTTTTTCTGAGGTCGCTTGAGGTGACCCGTTATTCTGGGATCACATTTTAATGGTTCTTTTGCATATTTTTACGGCCGCATGCTCTTGCTGACGGCAACCCTTTCATTAAAATTAGTTTTAGGCTAACACAACATCCATTCTCTTGATGGGATTCAAACCTGATACCTTTTTGGATTATCTGGTGAGCTTGTTCCTTCATGCTGTATAAAACATATATATTTTCCCCTTCCTTTGTTTTGATTTCCCAATCTAGGTTCTAATATCCACGATTCTTCAGCACCTCTCTTTATTTCGCCCACTCACTTTTACTTCCTTCTCTTTATCTTACCTGTCAAATTATTATTCTACAATTCCTCCCAGAATGCCCACCTCTCAATCTTATTTCCATTCGTATTCCTTTTTATCCAGATAACCTTTTTCATCTTTCTTCATGCTCACATCTCAAAGTAACAATTCATCTTCCTTCCCTACCAGGTTTCTGTACAATATAATATAGCATTTCGTACTAAATTTTTCACTAACCTTTTTTCAGCACCTCCTAAGATAATCCTCATCAATACTTTCCTCCTTATTAAAATATCCTTTGTTAATTAAACTCCTCCGATAATGTTATTATTTATATGCCCAGCTTCTTGGTAACAAAAGTGACCTATCAGGTCCATTTTATATTTTTCCATTTGACTTTTTCTTTTTTGAAAATTTGATTTTATAGTTATTTTTCATAATTTTCAAATGATTTAATTTCATCCTGAAAAACTCACATTATAACTGTAATATATTAGGTATGTACATCAGGCCTTTAAGTGACTGAAAAACCAGTGATTTATCATATCCAAATCTGACTGAATTAATTAATTCTCTTCCAACTTTTATCTTAACTTCATTTGGTTTTATGCATCTTTTATGCTTCTGCATCTATTGACAAGAGAAGCAATGAGAAGCAAGATTGCACAGGTACAAGAGAAAACTGAGGGATGATCAACAATGGTATCCTACTTCCCTGCCTGATACTGCCTATATTAATTCTTCATCATCCAAGCCTAGAGTGCTTTAAATGTGCTTCTTAGCACATTTAAAGTTTCTAATGAGTGGTCTATTCCTCCAGTTCACACCCATACTCTTGAATATTTTCAGTAACAATTTCCTATTCAAATAATATGATAAAGTTATTATAATGTTCATTACGAATTAGGATATGGATCAAGGTAGACCAGCAGATATAGAGATATAAAATTTCAGAACCAAACAACATATTTTTATGAAAACAAATTTAGCCATTGTAGAATATTATTTTACCTAATATCTTATGTTAATTGTTAATCTCTTTGCTTTCACTGAATTATATGGATTTACTAAATATACTTAAGAAAATTGATAGGAGAGGACATTGTGAGAAGCAATTAGGTGCCCATTGGAAAATCTGTTTATAGATAATATTTGAATCATTTTTTATGATAAAAACTCTTTCAAATGAGGGTATTGTACATACCATAAAAATAAAGAATATGGTTATGAATAAATGTTCTCTAATGGAAGCTGTAAAACTCCATGTTCTATATGCAATATCTCTGTTTAGGAAAAATTCAGAGGAGGACAAATTACTGTATTAATTTCTGCCTGATTAGGTTGTTACATATTCTCTTAGTTTTCAATTGATAAAAATCAATTAAAATGGGGAGAATAATTTCTTCCTAATTAGTTGTTTGCCATATTAAATAGAATAATCTAAGAGTTACAATGAAACTCCAATATACAGCATAATCTATTAATTTGACGTTAAATGTGCAGTAGTACTGATGGGTATATTTTATCTATCAAGGCTAGATAAATAATATTTAGCAAAAACAAGATGTAACTAAAAGGGTATGTGACTCTTCACTTAAAATTAATTTTTCATGATATCCCATCTTTTTATGTGTTTTAAAAATTGGACTATTATTCCTAAAACTTTATGCAAAGTAATGGTGCATAGTTTTTTATTTTCACTTACTTATTTTATTCTCTCATAAAGAGGTTAACTTAAATAGATTTTTGGATAAGAAATCTTAAATTACCCAATTTAATTGAAAGAGATTAAATAAATTTCCCTAAGGCTGTTAGGGAATTTTTTTGAAGAAAAAATTCTAAGCAATATAACCAAAGACGATTTAGGTCATCTTAATTTTTTAATTGCTTTCTAGCTCTTCCTAAGATATGCAGTTCTTAAATTTTTGCATTTAGTAAAGAAGCAAGCAAATCGACCAGAATTATAATGGGTAGGGTGTGATGATGAAAAGATGAAGAAGGATTGTCATGTGGCAGAGAACATTTGTTATTTCCTGATTTTATCAAAAACATACCTTAATTGGTAGATTACCATTCATTATCACCAGGTATTTAACATGGCTTCTAATGATCCAGTCATATTGAATATATCTTAACATGGTTAAGAAAGTTTTATAGTTTGAAAGAAAGAGTAGAAATGGCCACATAGCATAGATTAGAGATTGAACAATTCATTGTTTTTTCAATGCAATGTCTATGTCGTGTATTTTCTTTGGTCTCCTTTGAATTAAGTCAAACTGTGAGTACATGACTGTTATGGTTTCACCTTTGTTATTTTCAGATGTAATACATTTTCCAGGAGAAAGAAGTCCTATGACCAAAAGATAATTGTTTCTCATTTGTTAACATTCATCTAAACATTGCTTCTAAGCCATATATAATCACTTTTTAATGTTGTTTCAAAGCATAGTATGAATTTAGTTCACCCAAAAGTTTAAAAAGTTATTTTGAAACAATTGAACCCTAAGCTTCTGGCAATGTACAGATACTCTTGTTCCATTATCTGTGGGTTCAGGTTCAAACACACTTCCCCACTTTTTTCCTGGAATTCCATTTGCTCTCCTAGCATGCAATAACCATATGTCTCTCTTTTACAAGTCCCCTCTCAAATCATTTATCCATTGTTTAAATGGTTTATAGACTGCTTCCCACTCTTTTCCCTTCTTCCTGTATTCTGGGTATAATATCATCTTTCATTCTTTTCAATTTGTCCAGCTATCATAATCTATTACCTTATATCTTATTTCTTAAACTACTTTCTCCAATCGCAATTTAACATCAGCATTTTTTCCTTTGTCCATTCTGTTTTCTCAAGAAATTCACTCTGAACCCCAAGTGTAATCTTCTCCATTTCCTCTCTTCCATCACCTATATTGTGGATGCATTTGTGAGTATTGGCACAAAATGGAGTTCATACGCAATCACTTTTAACTTCCATGGTATTGTTTCTGTACCATGGTCTTACACTCTGGAACAGCTTTCCTCCTTTCTCCAATCATCTTGTAATTTGACACCATCATTAGATATTTCAGCTCTGAAAGAGGTGAGGTTTTCTACAACTTTTCTCTTGTAGAAAGCCTCCTTATTTTTCCTCCTTCCATTGGTGTTATTTTCTCTTCCTATTACCCTCACTCATCTATGTCTACAGTGATAGTCGATACTACTAGCTTTAATTAATGACACCAAACATTTAGATTCTTCTAAACATCATTAGTTTCATCATTGCTGTCACCATCTCTGCTGCCAAAGAGTCATCCCAAACATCCTCCTCCACATTTTTCTATTGCTTCAGTATTACTCCTCCTTTATCTGCCTCCAATCTGATCCTTTTCCTACAGGGTCTTTTTTACATGCTTTTCTTTAACTTACATTGCTTCAACCTTACCCTCAAATCTTGCAACATTAATTTTTCTTGATATGTCTATGTGTATGGTAAGGAATTAGTATCTAACTATAATCATTTTTACTATAATCATGATTTAATAATAGCCAGGGAAAAGAATGTTTTTTTCTAAATATTTAATAATTGTTCTATCCAACTTGTCCTTGGTCTTCCTTTCACTCTCTTCCCCCTTTCTTCCATTTCTTCTTTTACCACTGCCAGTTTTGGCACTCTGCTCTCTTTCATTCTCAACACAAGCTGAAACCATATCAACTGATTCCTTCTGATGCCTGCACCCCCTGTCTCCCCTTCACCTTATTCCTTATTCTATCCCTTCATTTTACATGTTCTATACCTCTCAATAATCTCATTCCTCCTCCTTGTAACAACTCAATTCTTTCTTTGTCCATAACCATGTCTCTGATCCATTTGTTAATATGATGAATGTTGCTAAAAGTGACAAGAAGTTGAGGAGTGGAGAAATATGTTTTCATATATTTGCTATTATATGTCCCAATTAGTGTAACCTTTTTTTATCCCATCTAATTTTTTTAAACTAGGCAATGTGTCCTATTTTTCTTTTGACTTGCCTTATTTTTTTTTTAATCTAATACCATCACTAAGACTAGTTAAATTTTTGCTGTGATGTTATTTCCTGTAATGGAGAGCAAGCCTGGGTCATCATGTCTCTCATCCACAGATATAGGAAAACTATCTAATATAGATTGCATCAAAAAAATTCTTCAATTGTGAACTTCAAGGAATGAATCACATTCAGAAAGTGAAGGCATTCCTTCTATTGGGAGCAAATTTGGTTGTAAGATATATATATTTATACATCGGACTTCCCCAATTACCTATTATATGCTCGAATCCCAGCTAAGGACAAAACTTTTTTCTCATATGAACTTGTCAGTTTCATAAAATATTTTGAGGTGGTTGGATGTGGTACATTCATTATTGGCATGGTGTGCAGTTGAAGGCTGAGAAGGTAGCACACAAATTCAAATATTTTGGCAACAGATTTTCTTACACTTTCGTAACAATCCAGGCATTTCTCAAGGATTGAAGTGGATTGTGAGGGTGAGATTATATTGAGAGGGTGAATGGGAGGTTATCCATTAAAGTGATAATTCAGAGTCATTAATCATTTGATTAGATTCAATTCCACAATTGGATAAAAATTGAATTTTTTAAAAATTGCCATAAGCAATGTCTGTTGGACTGACATCACTGGTAGTATAACTTCAAGTCAAAGTTTGAGGATTTAAAGAATCAATAAAAGATAATGAGGAGAGTAATTTTCATATTTTTGATATAATTACAGCCTTAAATAGGTACTTTTTGATAGCTTGTACATAGTACACCAGTTAGTTTTAATGTAACTATTAGAATTTCAAAATTTATTGAGGTGAAATTGAATCGATTAATTTTATATATTTATTTTCAGTAATAAGTTTTGAGAGTTTCACATGTTTATTCATAAGATTTATTATATTTTTACTACACCTGTTTATACAGATTTACACAAAAATAAACTGCTTTTGTGGTTGGTACTATTATGGTAAATATAGTATTATAAAATACTCTTTAACACTGTTCCAAGACTTTTTCAAAAGTGACACCTTTTTCTATATGAACTTCATTTCATATATTTGTCACTAATTAAAAAATGTCGCATTTCATTGTTTAGCACCATAAGAAATTTTCAAGGCACTAGGCCCTGGACTATAAAGCCAACCACAGTATTCAACCATATAGTTCTTGTTAATAGGCGAGTATATAGTTCATCTAATATTAGTCCAATGACAAATGAAAATACCTGCCTACCAATGCAAAGTAGATACTGTCTATAATGTCAATAAAATTTATCGATTATTCAAATTAGTCCATTTGTAAGGAATTCGCTTGAAATGTTCGTTATCAAATTGGCTGTTAGATGTGACCAAAGAAAAACAGTTGTGACGAGATTTACAGCAGTATGCTAGAATTTAGCAAAGCCTTGAATTTAAAAACAATAATTTCAGTTCATATTTTTATAGTACGTATATATTTCTCAAGATAAATCTCGTTTAACTCCTCGAACCTCAAGCAACTAACATTTTTTAAAAACATTTAAAAAAATATATTTCTAATTTGAAAATTTTACTAATATTATTTTCTGCCTTCCGTATTCTCTCGCAGATCTTTGTCCTATGAATTTTCTTCGGAAAAATTGGAGGTTGCTAATATTCCTTCAATGAATGTTTTCCCTCTTGATGGTGAAGATGATTGAAAGGAAATTTGGAAGGAATTGGTTCATGTAAAGATTAGGAGATCCTGTTGCCACACCCAGGCAGAGGAGGGTATTTGAAATTTCATTTTCAAAAGACTAGTTTCGTGACTGTTTGAGAGTGTCTCAACCACTTCTTTCTTTCCACTGACACACTTAGTCATGTTAGGTGTATTATTTGCAGCAGTACAAAAGGCTTTTCCAAGCCTCCCACCCTTCAAGATAAACGGAACTGATTGCCGTTCGGTACCTCTCAAGGGCATGTGACGGTTCATTTGATTCGTGCAACAGCAGCGCCGTCCATAAGGTCTATGAAATCACTTTCTCAACCATCCATTAAAGTTTTCCCTCGACCACAGTAGCACCGCCAGTGTCCTTCCCTAGTAAATACCCACTTTGTAGGCAGACGCGCTTGGCCATGCATACTAGCATGGCATGGAGAAACGGAAAGGTCATTGAATTCAACGAGGAAAAGGTAAAAATCTTTTATTGTAAAAAACATGAATCTTCCACAGAAAAAGTGATGCAATGAACACGAGACTCACCATGTCAGAGCCTTGGATCCTGTTAAGTAGTATTTTTGTCTTTAAGTGCAACTTCGGGGAGATTAATTGCCTCTAAATTAATCCATCATCTTTCCCCTTACAGGCGGAGTGGCAATGAAGATCATCGGCAAACTGTAAACACTGAGATTAGCAGATTGATTCTGCATGGATCGGAATATCTGAACACCGAATGGACATCTGATTACATTCGGTACTTGTGCAAACTCGTCGATTACCACAACTTGTAAGTAATAGCCGTATATACTCTTACCTTCCTTTGATTGAACGGTTATTGTGTCATAAACAAAGTGTCAATTTAGGAACGAAATTGAGAAAGGAGATGAATTTCATTTCCTCTTGCCAAGTGATATTCCGAGTAGTTAAATTTATATTTTCTGTAACTAAAAGCCGACCGGGTTAGCCTGGGGGTAGAGCGCTCGCCGGTTACCCTAAAGGGTTCGAGTCCCGCCTAGGGCCTGGCTGTTGTGTTTGTCCAATACGATTTTTTCTATAATATGAAGAGGTGCAAAATGTCTGAATCCATCTGATCACGCTATAAATAAAAATACTACTACTACGTATGCGGATGTATAATTTCCTTGCGGTGGAGGATAAGGTTCAAATATCCCCGTGATGGGTTTCTCATTACCTCTACTAGGGGGGAAAAGCAGGTATTGAGTTTAGGGAACGTGCAAGAGTGAGATAAGACGAAGGTCTAACGGAGAGGAGGGAGGGAAGGAGGGGAGTTAGGGGTTTTGGGTGTGGTGAGTTACGAATTATGGAAGGTCTGGAAGTTAGTTATTTGCGTTTAGGAAGAAATCGAATGGGAGTCCTGGAAATATTCCGTCGAAAGAAATATTATGTATGGTATCTCTGGGATATTCTAATACCGTGGATAGCTCAACTTAACATTCCCAAGGGGAGAGCATTTTCTTTTGAGTGTGCAAGGTCGCCTCATTGGAGATCCCATTCAATCAACAGCTGACCACATTTAGACAGGGTTGCGAACACACCACTTTCTCGAGAATAAGATAACGTTCCAAATCTTTGCTGTCAACCGAATTCCTTCCACCAGGGGAATAAAGGTATGGCAGAAACACCACATAAAGACAGGAGTGGATGTTCATTGCGAAGCCAAATTATCCCCACGAAATACCAATAAATAAGCCATACCCAAGGAAAAGTCTTGTCCTAATGGCTTTTAAATGAATTAAGGGGAACCTGTAGCCAATTTAAAAGTGTTATAAGAAAATCTTATATCGATATTTTGGACAATCATGTGACAATC
The DNA here is from genome assembly GCA_011762765.2 of Rhinocypha anisoptera. Lineage (NCBI taxonomy): Eukaryota > Metazoa > Arthropoda > Insecta > Odonata > Chlorocyphidae > Rhinocypha > Rhinocypha anisoptera. Next base: position 10,080 of record WURS02322846.1, read on the forward strand.
GACAGGGAGATACATTTGTGAAAGCCTTAACTAAGGAAAGGGCAGTGATGGAGCAATGTCCAAAGGGACAAGTCATTTAATGCTAATAACGTAAAGGGGAGATTAGATTTCGTATCGGGGCGCTTGGTTTAATGTCAGGAAAGAATAGGAGAAGTCAGCGAGAGACGGGAGGGGGAGAGGTTTAGAATGTCCGTTTGTTGTCGCTATTTTTGAATCTCTTGTGTTTCTCAAGTGCTCCAGCCAAATTGACAAGTGTGCCATTTCTCAGACGAGCTTATTGTTTACAATGTTTTTCCATCTCATTCGCATCCATAATCTCTAGGAAACGTATAACCTGAAACTGTCAGTCGGTTCCATTAACCCCTGATCGACGAGTATAACAGCCTGCCCTTGCTTTACAAACATCCCTCGCAACCGCTTATCGGTTGAATCGATCGTTTCTACAAATGCGCTCCCAAAATCCAATCCTTTTTACAAGGATCTGACAATATATCTCCCTGTTGATGGACATCTATTTGACAGAAGTATCGATATAGGAGTCTCTTAGAGCACACTTATATTTCCTCCAACTATTCTAAATGTGTCATCCAAAATCGTTAAGGCAGGTCATTTTAGAATACTCGTCAGAATTTTTTCATGCGTTCGTTGCTTCCCTGTTCTGAGTAGTGCAAAATTATTAATCTCTATCTCAATTAAGCAACAGTTTATAAAAATAACATTATGATTCTTTATTCAAACTGAAAATTAAATAATCTGATGAACATTTTAAGAGCAGATACATATATTTTGCCACTAAGTATCTCCTGCCACGGTATAGTTTAAAGTATTTACCATTGTTTTTAGAGAATATTTTGAATTGACATCCTGAGAGGGGGACTCCAGGTCTACAAGGGAATAAATATAATAATTTGGGTGTACAGAACTCTTTTCAAAGAATTTCGGCAATTACCTTATGCCACTATATAATTTGGAACGTTGCCATATGTATCCTTGGGGACAGGCCAAATGCTCTACAATTAGGCCTCTCGGGAAAACATTTATAAGGAAATTAAACCCCTCAAAACTAGTACCCAAATATTTTATAAATCCAGTGCGACTTATTTTGTCAGATGTTAGGAATTAGTTAAGGAATGTTAGGATAGTTAAGTTAGATGTTAGGAATGTGAAACACATTCTTGTAAAACCTCTCTGCTTCAATTTTCATAAAAATAATCCTGAGGGAATAATATTTCGTGTATAATTTAGGATAAATAATTGACTCGTATTTTAAATACGCGATTCCGTCTTTGAATTGCATAGCTATTGAAATTTATTTTTTCCTTAAACTTAATAAAATATAAACTTATCTCTTATAATTTTTAATATAAGAAACAGGAAAAGTGAGATGTTTCATATTTTGTAAAATGGTGAGAAATATTTTAAATCAATTTAAGCATGCAGCTTTTGTATTATTTGTGGTCTATGTCATATATATATATATATATAGAGTACGGCCACATATATATATATATATTTCATGAATATCTTTACTTTATGGATCAATAAGTTGAAGTGTTAAAAAAACATTTTTAAGGTGGGGAGTTTGTTGTGATAATGTGGTGGTAGTGATAGTTCATCCATTTGTTGACCTTCTATCACACCAATAACTTCATCACTTTCCTTAGATTTTTATTACATTTATTGCACAGACTTTTTCTCTTCTATTTTTACTTCCGCTCTTAGTCCACGTAATTGTTAAGTTTGTAGACGAATTTATTACTGATTTTTGTTTGTTTGCATTGACAAAAAAGGTCTAAAAGACACGAGGAAAATGCTGCAAAGTATTATTTTTTGACCGCAGTGGTGCCGTGATATCCTTCCGTGTCATGCCCGCCACTCAAACTTAACGTTTTAGCATTAATTGGCCGTTCATACAATAAGGAAGACTCGACAACGGTGCAAATTTTAATTGTGTACGGCCACCCGTGCAAAATAAAAGTCGTTGTATATTTTTTATACAACTTATTATGTTTTAATTAAAAGAGCATACGAGTTGGCATACCTATTGATAATAGATTAATCCAGATAATGTTAAAGTTTGATGCCCATGAGTATCTCAGGTGCGGTTTTACGGGGGTTTAAAGTTTCGAGTTTGCGCTGGAAGGCACTTTATTTCTTTATGCCTGATTAACATTTCAAGAAATTAGATAAATATTTGTCGTAACACCGTAGAATAGCAAAATACAGCAATTAATGAAACAATCTAAAATTAGGTATCGATCACGCCGAGTATGATTGAGTCGTTTTCTTGTAACTGAAGTTTAAAATCGAGTATCCGTAATTTTTATTCCGATAGTAGGTGAGTTCTGTCCTCGCCTGACAAATCATATGAAGGGTTGATTACTGTAGATATCCAAGGAAATCAATGTCTCTCAAATACTTTTGTGGACTAATGAATATTTCAGTTTGTTTTCTCTATTCTAAATTGAAATATTCAAAGTTCTGCAATTATAAGTTCTGTAACTTATATTACTTCACAAATTTATGTATGTTCATTGATGGTATCTAATCTTCAGTGAACTTCATTAAGATTTTTTCTTTTTGTATTTAATTAATTAAATGTTCATTCATCATTCAAAGCAAGACAATCTTAGTTAGAATTTTACTAAAGAATAGTTATTCCATCAAATGAAGAATACTCTTTAAGGATCGGGACAGTCACCACTGAGAATTTAGGATGTTTAGAAATGTAATTTAACTGAAATCTACCATGCTCTTATTTAGTCATTATATTCTAAAATTACTCACTCAAAAGAATAATTAATTCAGGTACATTCTAACCTAATGTTTCTTAGAATTTCTCAGCCAAATTCACTACTGTATTCAATTTCTGTAGAAGTTTATGAAAGGCCATGAAAAATCTATTTAATCGTAAGGGACCCCAACATCATTTTCTCAACATTTTTATCACAATTTATCACATTTTAAATCCACCCTCTTTTAAAAGAATGTTAAAATTTGTGACGTCAATTGCATCAATTTTCTATGACAGGACCCTTCAATTTCTGATGAATTTGTTGTATGCATTCCATTTCCAGTAATGGACAATATTTTAGGTAGATTTTTATGGAAGACTATATAGAATTGTGATAAAGAATTGTCATTATTAGTATGAAGCATGCACTGTCCATCTGTACTCTTTATTTGAGCAGTTGATTTATTTGCCGGCTTAAACCCAGGCTGTGGTTTTAAATCCAGCTCAGTACTTCTTTGAGGTAGCCATGTAAAGACCATTCTGCTGTTCAACATATGAAGAACCTACTTTCTTTAAAGATCAATATCTTAGATTGGGAGATTCCTCCACAATTCTCTATCTTCTATGTTCATCTTTAATTGCAAAGACCAAGTATATGCACATGCATAATCCATTGTTTTACACATTCCAGTTTAGGCCATTTTTGTATTTTTTTTTCCTTCTATCATCACTCCAAGTGCTGTCTGTCAGTTTCTCGTGTCTTAGTAGATGCCCATCCCACATCTGACCCACATCATTCCCCATATTCTTTATAATACCTTCTACAGGGTACATCTTCTCTTAAGTCTTTTACCTCAATTCCTTCTGTATTGTCAAAAACTCTCTCCAGCTTACCATGAAGAATATTCTGTGGCATCACATTTAAATTCTTCCATCAATTGTATTTTGGCATGATATATTGTGTCTCTCTACCATATCACAGTATGATTAATACAAAAGTCATAAGTGGTTTTCTCTTTAGTTATATATTGATATAGTTATAGATGAAAAGATTTTTAATTATTGACACTTTCACTGTGATGAAATGTTAGATAATTGCTCATTCTGTTCTGGGTTTTCAGAGAGATACTCTAAACCCATGTGCTGAGCTCTTTTGAAGGGATTTAGTTTCCAGATATGAATGATTACTCTCTTGGGACCCTTCTCAGCAGGAGTTCAGACCCTTTTCTTGGCATGTTTTGGGTAAATAAGACCCTCTTGCACATTTGGAAACCCCATGTTGCATGAGTCCGTGTCTGATAAATGTCATTCGAGTGTTTTTGATAACAATATAAATCTTGTAGTCTGTAAACATATGACATCAGAAATGAATTTCCTTACTTTGCTGACCAATTGCAATTTTTAAATGAGATTCTACCATTGATAATAATTATTATAGTACCCAAGAAAAAATTATCGCTCCATGATTTTTCAGATTATTACTGTGAATACCTTATTATTTTAAAGGACCTCAAGAAATCTCTTGGAGTCTCCAGATGGGATAACTGGAATGGTCCAAATGGGCTCCAATTCCCCTTTATCTCCTGCATCCTTACACCTCCCTTTTCTCCCACACCTTTGTCAATCCTATTACCTTCACCTATATCCACTTTGCATATGTCTCCTGTTACATTCCATATAATCATTGGCTCAACCATCCGTCCCATTCCACCCACATCCTGTTCTACTCTTTCTTTTCCATCACCAACCACTCCAGTATGGCATGCCACTGGTTCAAAAAGCTACCAAGAAAGGTAAGAGTATAGGGCCAATGGGTAAACAGAACTTACTATAAAGGTATCTAGTAGTATGTTTGGAATGCCCTATGCTGACATTAAAATGATTCATATGCAACGAGATTATTTAGATTTAGAGTCACTGAAATAATAATCACCTATTAGTCCCATAATGGTTAACAGAAGAGAAGTGGTGGTGAAACAGAAGAAACATGGTGTCAAACCAGATTTTTAATAAATTCATCAAGCTTTTCTATCATAATATGTGCTAGGAATATTTTCATGTATTCCCATCTATTGCTAAAGTACTTTCTGTTGATAACTGTTAGATTACTGAGTGGAATAGCATTAACTTTAACTATTATGTTAGCCATATGAACATTCAGTATACAATTCATTCAGTGCATAGGCTGTCAAATGCAGAGAATTGTACTATAAAGCTTAGTTGAAACTCTCACATTCCTTTTCACTGTTCATGACACTAAAGCTAAAATGAATTTCAATTAGAAGATAAAAACTTTATAAGTTACACTGGCTAGTGGTAGTGCATAAATTTCAAATATTCTTCATTGCTGCCTAAAAGAATGTGCCTTTTTTAATTTTTGAGTTAAAAGAGTTTTTCATCAAAGAGTTCATTCCCTCTTCTTCATCGTTCTATGAATATAGAGATAAGAGCACCTACCATTGTTATTTCACTTTTTATGTAAGCATATGTGACAAAAAACTACAACACAGCCTTTGATTTTTACCCATTTGGGATATATGTAAATGGTATCATAATCCATTAAAATAGGTTTGTGAAGAAGAACATAAATAGTAGGGATTACGTATTGTATTTAGTATTCCATTGGATTCACTGATGATAAATTGAGTACATGTTTATTTTTATCAGTAAATAACTTTCATGTCATATTAACAGAAACTGCTCAGAACATAACCCACAATCAACCTAACTAAACTTGTACATTATATAAAAAACCTCTCACCTTCCATTTTAGAGCCTGTAATTATTAGATTGAAGTGAAAAGCATTTCACTGACCTGAAGATGTCAACGGCATTGCTGGTGAAATAGTCATCCCAAAAAATGGACACATATGGTGCTCTACCCGGAAGACCTTCTTCCATTCTTTTACTTTGTTTGAAATTAACCTTCATTAGATGGTATAAATAGTTAAGTATGCTATACATATATAGACAATTTCCTAATTTACTGACATATTTTCTGTATGCCATCCTTTAGATTATTATAAAAGACTGTTCCTACTGTTGAAACAAAAGATAAAAAAGTTGCCCTTCTGGTTTAAGACAGACACAATTTTCTCTCTTGGTAACAAGATCATGCGTGGTATCTCTATAGAATTTTTATGATCCCCAGGAGGATTTTGAATATCTCTCCAAAATCCCAATCCATTGTTCTTCAGGTCCTGATGGCCTTAACCCCATATTCATTCGTAAATGTAAACCCTCCTTTGCCTTACCTTTAGGTCTACTTTTGAACAACACCTTTTCCTTAGCGCTTTCCATTCTAAGTGAAAAATTGCAAACATTTTACCAACACATAAATCTGATCTAAAAACTGATGTCTCAAGCTACCAACCTATTTCCTTGCTTTCCATTCTTTCCACTGTTGCCAAGAGGATTATTCTAAATCATCTTTGTTAATTTACATCTCCTTTTCTTTCCATTAATCAAGACATCTTCTGGCCAGGTTGTTCTTGTCATACCAACCTTGCAGGAAAAATTGCTCAATTATATTCAATTTTTCTTAACTTCTCTAAAGCTTTCAATTTCCTCAACCACAGCCTCCTACTCCATAACTCTGTCAATGGTTTGCTATCAACTTCTCTTGATCTGTTGATGAGCTTCCTTTCTAACAGATCCGGGTGAATAATAATGTCTGGTGGATACTTGATCACCTGAAATGTCTGGTGTTCCTCAGGTTAGTGTCATGGGATCATATCTTTTCAATCTATTTATTGACCATCATGCCTCCCCCATCCCCCCAACTTAAGCCCACACCTTACGCTATGCAGATGATTGTAAAGTTTTTTAGCAAATTCACAATGTTTTAGTTTGCCACCATCTTCAGGATGCATTAAGGAAAATTTCTAGATGGTACATTTTTTGGAAACTGAAATTAAATCTGAGTAAATGCAATGTTAATTGTACTTTGTTAAAAAAATCCCCTGTTAACTTCAATTATACCATTAACTCCATTCCTTTATCATTTGCAGTCAGTAAAGGATATTTGAATTTTAAAAGATTCTAAACTTAATTTCATTGGGTATATCCAAAAAATTAAAAATAAAGTTTTGACTCTCTTAGGCCTCCTATACTGAGCAATGAGCATTACACCTATATTTTTCGACTAATGTCCTTCTGCTCCTAACATACTGATCACCATATAGGCAATGTTTGCCCTTACTAATTTTGCTACACTCAACAGTGCTACCAATTTCTCCACCACAATAGTTAAATACCAAGTCCCATATCTTCACACTGCTTCCAAAGATATTATCTTATCCTCACTTTCCATCTCTGATCTCCCTAACCAAATGTTAAATATGGATTTAAAATTCATATACAGCACCATTAACTCCCTCAATGACTGGCGCAAACTGTTCTCTCTCATCAATTTCCAAGTACCACCTGTACACACTCATTAATCCACATGCCCACCACAACACTATCAATGATTAAGCACTCACTTTTATTCCTCCACTCCTCAATAGTAAGTTCACCTCCTCGTGAAATTGATCCATTTACACTTTCCTCTAATAAATTCACTGATATTTCCCGTCCTCATCTCATTTTAATTTCTTGCTTTTGGTTAATTTTTGTTGATGCTGAATGTATGCATATTTATTTAAATGTTGTTATATAAAATGTTGTAAAATGGCAAATATTGCTGTATGTGATGCACTTTTTAAAATAAATAAATGTAGTTCACTTTGATATATACATGGTTGACAATTTTTAGTACTGTGCTTCAATAATATTTTGCAATATTACATTTGTGCTTTGCAAATATTTCAAATAAGGAACATATATATTTTTCTCTCTATAAACCATACAACTCGCTATTTACATTTGTATAAATATATATTACAATATAGGTGGGAAGTATCTGCAAATCCATGAACTTTCATCAGTGTTTTCCTTCAGCTACAGTGTAAGTTTGCATTTTCTCACTTTCTAATATATATATTATTAATAATCACTGTAAAATGAGGTCATTAAGACATCTCCCTTCATGACCCAAGTTTCCATAAAGAAATGAAAATAAAAGCTCATATGTTTCTAAATCTTTTACCAGATTCATAATTATTCTCTCTTTTGAAGTATATACACAAAATGGAAGTGTAAGTTCCTTTGTTGAGTTTGTTATTTAACTGTAATTCACCCAATAACTCATGAAAATTAATTTCCCAGTTCACTTAATTTTCAGCTATGTATGTCCCCATGAAAAATAATATAGTGAGTTATTATGTGCCACCATCATCATCAGTACTTCAATCCGAAGATTGGTTGACTGCAGCCCTCCATCCTTTCCTATCTAGTGCTAGCTCTCT
>WURS02322956.1:0-18160 GCA_011762765.2 Rhinocypha anisoptera
CGAACTTGGGTAGCCGACCCTGCACAATGCAGACACTATTCTGCAGCAGGAGTTTGCATAGAGTTTGCCACCATTTGAGGGCTCTCTTGCAAACCTAAGGCTTAGTGAAGAAGAAGATCATTTGTTTCTGGAAATCACTCGGAAGTGTGATAAGAAGGTAATTGGTAAGAAGGTATTTGCCCTATTAACTAACAACTCTCGACAAGGCGACATGTAACGAACGAATCCACCTATAATATCGATGGTGAGACGTTGTTCAAAAGACAGTTTTCAGTAACTTAAATAAAAATTTTGATTTGTAAATTTAATTACGTTTTTACTCAGTTAAATTTTAGAAAATATTAAAATATATTTTACACTTAAACTAGAATTATTCCAACTATATGTTGGATGTTCCTGAAAAATTTAACTACCAAGAATTTTTGAGAAGTTTCCATAGACCAATTTGCATTTCAAAAAATAAAACAGCTTATTCCAGCTTTACTCTATGTGAAACACTGACAGAATCAATGATCGTTATAATCTATCTTTTTTAGCTTACTGGACTGCACTTAGAGGCTTTATTGTCAATCACACTTTAAGTTGTGTTTTTTTAGTTTTAAACAATTTTTGCATGAATAAATAGTTTGAAAAATATTTATAATCATTTTATTCGTTTATTTTAGACAACAAAGTTTAATTTAGTTAAAAATAAAATTGTAACTTTTGAACAAAATTAAAAAACATTTATGTTGTTGAATATTTGTTTTCAAAGTAATGAAAAGAATTGTTTTTAAATATACAAAAATCACTTTGTATTATGTTTACCTAGAATAGTTGCTTAGAATATTTTAGAATAGAATAGAATATTTTAATTTAATCAAACACATTTTACAGTTTCGATATTATTTTTATTTTTAATGATATATTTTTCATATTTATTTATTTTGGGATAACACCTGATGCATTTGTCATTAATTTTTATTATTTATTTGTCATACTTAAATATTCGTATTTTTATATTATTGTATATTATTTTATTAAAAAAATTTATAATAACATTTGAATTTTAATAAAACATTAAATAAATAATTTAAATTTAATTATTTATAATTTTATAAAATTATTAAAAAATAAATTGTTACATTATATTCCCATAGGTTGTTTAGTTACTTTTTGACATAGAGTTATTTTAAACATTTTTTAAAATATGAAGCTCATAAACATCAAAATCTAAATTTTCTTATATTTTCAAGTCAAGTTTTTAAATAAAGACTAAATCAGGTTTAATAAAAAACATGTTTTTCAAACTTTATATAATAATTTTTAATAACATATAAACAAGGCTTATTTGAGTGTTAATACAGGTGAAAGATTACTAAACTTTGCTTTGAGTGGCAGGTAATTTAATGGAAGGTATCAGTAGAGTTTGGTTGACAATGTTTTTTTCAAATTTACCATTATGAGTACTCACATGATCAATCTAAAGTGGGCGAACTTGAAGTGACCAAAACTGTCAGTCATGAAATATCTAGTTTCAGCCCTTTCTTTGCACCAGACTGGCACTTGTTATCGTGCACTAATTAGCGGTCAATCTAATAGCGTAAATAAAAGCAGGTAAGCCTGCAGTCAGGCACACCAATTGTCCAAAAGGTTAGCTCACAATAGAGATTATTATACAGAAAACTTGTTTACAAATCAAAATATTAAATTCAATACATATTAATAAATAGAGTGTTATTTTGGTTATAAAGCAAATATTTTGTTAATACAAATGTCTATAACATAATAATTTTAATATTATTTATAAAAGAAAAATTTTGAATAATTCTATTGTAATATTATTTAAAAACATTTTCAATTATTTTACAAAAAAACTTAAAAAAAATTAAATTATACATTATAATTTTGAAAAAATTATAAATTAGATACTGTTGTTGTTAGCAACTATACTTTGTGGTATGTATAAAACCATGTTTCAACTGATATGATTAAATCCGGTTCTGATTCCGACATAGTGGCAAAATAAAATGAGTCTTTAAAATAAATTTTTGAGTTTATATCTGCTTATTATTTTTCTTTATTTTTAATTTAGTTTTATAAAATATTTTTTCCCAAAACTAGGGATCACTTTTAAAAAAGCCATTACAACACTTTAAATGTGTAATAAAATAGGACTGTAAAACTATACCTATCCCACCCATGCAATGCAGTCCATCATTCACGCCTGTCCATTTGAGTGGATCTTTATCTTTACTTGGCTTGTTGACTCAACTTGTAAGTGGATCCCCAGGATGGTATGTCCTGGGAGAGAATCCCTGACCAGGGCGGGTTCCAACGAGTAGTGTGGCGGCACGACACCAAGTTAGGTGGGTTGAGCTCCGAGGCATACCGTTGCAAGTGGGGAGAACTGGGCCTAGGGGGCGAGAGGCGCTCAAACGCCTGCCTTGCCTCGCACACCAAATGGTGCCGCTAGAAAGCGAGGAGAATCGACCACAAGATACGCCTGGTTGAAATAAAACTTACTAGCCAGGAATGGTTTCGCGCCACACACCGCCATGCCATTCAACGCGTGCCAGCTACGCGTACCGTTTGCAAGCCCAACACATTCCGATGTGTGTTAGTGTGTGTGTGTGTGTGTGATGTGTGGTGTGTAGTGTGGATGGGCGACAAGCAACTTGCTTCCCGAACCGGCAAAAACCCAGCAGCAACAGTGTGCTAAGTGCACACGGACAGAGTTATTTTCTTGTCTACACATCCGAACTCACTCTCTAACAGTATTGCTCTCCTCCCCCTTTACTCTGAACACGTGTGCTATAAATATATCATTGTGCCACGAGTCAAGGCAGTAAAGTGCACATATTTGCATTTCTCAGCAAAATAGTTTGACTTGACGATGCACTTCGTTTCAAATCACTTGGCAAATCCAATCAAGCAAACACCGAACTGACCAGTGGTCACCCGACAATGCTTCATTAAACACTTTCAACATATTTTGTCACCTGTTTCATTATTTTTCATCTCCGCTTGGTTAGACCTGTTGGGTGGACTCAACGAATTTTTCTTTTCCATTTTTTCATGCTGCAAAATATATTTATTTATTCCAACAACTTCTGCTTCAGTCTCTGGTAGGTGTTCTCGCACCGACATTGACATTGATGCAAAATTTTGTTGAATATTTAAAATACAAACAAAAACAGCCGAAAAAATAAGTTCATCCACGGTTGCACTTGCATGCGAGACAGGAATGCAGCAAAAATGTTGGCAACAGCAACAGTGGTGTGTCTGCCACTTAACACCGATTTCACACAAATGCGTTTTAATTTACTGGCTTTCACAGCGTCACACATTTATTTTACATTGCTGTTTTTTCACTCAGATATATATTTTTCAATTCAGTAAATTATTTGAATTTACATTCACCTGAAATTTTAAAAATTAATTACCTAGCGCCATCTAGCATATTTGGTTGAAAATACATACTACATATTTATTTTTAAAATTACACATTATATAAAATATATATATATGAACACAAAGAAAATTGCTTGCATAATAATAATATAATTGCATATGATAATAATAATATTATTATTAAATAACAACATATGTAACTTGGTGTAACAAATTCCAAACTTTTTTCTTTTTATTATTATTCTTGACGCAATTGGAATGAAGTCTGTCTGGTGCATTTACACACCGTTTCCAGTGTATCTCTCGTGAGTCACAGCTGTTGACTGATGAGTTGATTTATGATGACTTCAATTTGACAGTATAATTAACATTGTTTGTATGCAGCGACAAGATGTTAAGGTTTTGGCGGATAAACGTGGTATTGCCTGAAATAATTCGAATAAATCAAAACACTTCACGTAGTGAAATGACGATTTGCCAAGTGATTGATTTTGACCACAATACACATTGCCAGTCGACACCACCGCATTACCATTTCTAATTAACGAATGAGCCAGTAAGAGAGAGAGAGAGAGAGTAGTGCAACCAATCTGATCGATTGAATTGATCTCTGGCAAAGTCAATTGGAACAAATTGTGTGTGTGTGGTTGTGGTTATTGAAGAGTGTGAAGCCAAAACCAGAATAACGTGGGGCAAAAATTAATAATGTAACAGCGTGAGCAATCGAGTCGATCGAAATCGCGGCAATCGGGTTTTGTGTTTCCCACCAAACTCTCTCTCTCTCTCTCGCTTTCTCTCTCTCTTTATTTCTCCCTCTCTCTTTTTTTCTATTTCTCTCTCACTTACTTAGACTGTGTAGAATACAACACACACGCCCTCTCTCTCTCTCTCTTCACATGTCTGCCCGGATAGCCACGGCACGACAGACGCGTCAAAACATCACTCAGAAGCGCTTAACGCCTTTCTTTCTATTTTTCTCACTTTCTCATTCACTCATTCACTCACTCACTCACTTGGGTAGTCGTAATGGGTAAAAGATTCCGCTAATAGAGTGGCCGTACTTCTAGTTTTGCGAATGAAGCTGTCGATAACATCGTTATGGACTCGATTTGTGCGTGTGTCTTCACAAATCAATAACTTGCCAGTGGTGACTGGCTGCGGTTGTTGATGTTGATGTTGACGTTGTTGTTGTCCTTGTTGTAAACCGCAGATGTCACCGTTACACTATCGTCGTCAATTTCGACTTGTCGCTTTGTGCTTGGCCGAACAAAACTCACTTTGCATGCTTTTAGAACTCTTCTCTTGTTTCTCCCATTGCTCTCCCTCTCCCTCTCTCTCTCTCTCTCTCTCTCTCTCTCTCACTCATCAACAATGCCAACTAACAGAGCGATTGAACCATTTTAGAATTGGGGTAACGCCACGAATTTCTTTTGCACATGCACTAAATAACTTTTTAATGACGGAAACTGGTGAAAATTTGTTCTCCTATTTAGCAAGCAAAGCATGCAAAAATCTGTGCATCAAACGTTTTGTTATACTCTATGAGCTATAATAAATCATATTTATTTCTCCCTTTTTCTCTCTCTTTTTCTCCCTCTCTCTCTTTATATTTCATTGAGACAATAAGAACACTTGATGGCTTGCACACAAAACAATGCAATTTTGGTTCTCTGGTAGGTTAGGTTAGCCAATAATTATTATGAGTTTAAGCTTAGCGCCTCTCAATAATATATTAACTTTGAATTATTTGGTTATTACTTTAAAAATTTTCAATGGGTTTATTTATGTAAGTGTTACATAAAAAATATACCAATTTTTTCAAAAATAGGTAAAATGTCATTGTAACTGGTTTAAACTTTGCAATGCAGTACAGTGAAGTTTACTTTTTACAATGTTTTTTTCAACATTACTATTTAATATTCGTGATCACATTCAATAAACAAATTATATTAATTTGCAGTATGTTGATAAATGATTGTTTTCCTTTTAAAAGTAAACTACTACTAGTATAACGTTAGAGATATCGCACACACCGACACAGTTAGACATATATAACTATAAATAACTTGACATTTTCTGATGTTTTCTCTCTTTCTCAAAAACATTGCTTCCTGTTGTTACGTACTGTAATTTGATTCACACGAAAACAGCAAAAAAGTGTAAAAACCTTTTTAAATATTTAAATTTGAATATAATTTTAATAAGTATCGAATAAATACTCAATGATTTTATGAAATAAAAAATTAAACAAACCACCTGTGCCATATTTATTCTTAAGTTTAATTTACCTAAAACCAATTTTAAATAGACAAAAAGAATAAGTCTAACTTAATTAGTATTTTTTCATGCCTGCACAACTTAATTAATTCCATCAGATTTTTCAAGAGTTTTTATGGTATAAATAAAAAAAGTATTCTTGGCACAAGGGGGAAAATTCCATGTCAAGACATGAGGCAGGTGTGAAAAACTGGTATTTTTGGCATCTTGATTCAAAGCATGGTAATCCCAAATAATTTCACTATCAAACTGTATATATTTCAATTCAATTAAATTGCATAACTCTGTTTAAATTATAGAAAACCAACTAAAATTAAAATTTTATAATTTGGCGTTAAGAAATATAAATTGAACATGAAAACGATACTTAAAATAAGGTTGATGCTGCATACTAGTTTGATTTTGTATAAAACTTTTCTCGTTGGTTTTGTAATAACCGTAATTTACTTTTTAAACCACTTATGTCAAATTTAAACTCAAACCTTACTAGAACAAATTTTAATGTAAAAATAGATACTAGAAAAAAAGATATAAATGAATATAATATAAAATAAAAAAAATATAAAAATTGGGAGAAATTAATCTTTAAATTAAATTGTAAATAAAGATCACAAAAACCAATTGGAAATTTTTTAAAAAATCTTTGATAGTGTTTTTTTAAAAATGAACTTTTCTATATCTAAATCTAAATATCCATAGTTGGCTTTTCCTACAATCTTTATTTTTATGTTTTCTAGACTTTAGTCTTGACTTGTCCACCAAAAGGTGTGTCGGTGAGGCTAATTTGGGACGAGTTAAGTATGTCACGGAAGCAACGCACCAAGGGCCATTCAACTCGAAATACGTGTAAGTTGGATAGAAAGAGAGAATGAGTGAGAGAGAGAGAGAGGGGGCAAGAGAGGGAAAGAGAGGGAGAGAGAAAAAAGAAAAAGAGAGAGAGAGCAAATGGGTTGATTTGGTTGGACGTAGTAACTTGCACATGCCATTCACCGCATCTGCCTGTTGTACCCCGAGCCTGACGGTGCTGTGATGTGCAATATTTGATTGAAAACCAAACAAACGGAACCGACAAGTTGTTTAGATTAGAAAACTTTTGAAAACTGTTTCTCTTTCGGAAGTGTTCGCTTTGGGAGAAAACGAAGCAAAGTGAATAGGAGGCGAGTTTACACCCAACATATTACTACAACCACACAAGCCACAGCTAAAGTACACTAAAAACCGGTAGGGGGCAAAAATAGAAATTCGTGTATTCTCTGTTTGCAATGATTTGTGATCTTTAATTGGCAACACATTGGGAGAAGTGGGAAGAGATTTGAGAGAGAGATGAAAGTGTAAGATTGCAACCGGATCAACACATCGATTGATTGCGATGGCGAGATTTCATCTCCAACAGTTTTAGGTTCGGATCGTCTTCAGTTTGATCCATTAGATGCTCGATTGATTACACTAATTGCCCATTTGCCACTGCGCTTCTTCTTCGACAGCTCTTCATTGATTGTTCACTCTCTCTCTCTCTCTCTCTCTTGCTCCCTCTCTCTCTTTCTCTCTCTCTCTCTCTTGCTCTCTCTCTATTTTCTATCTATCTGTCAGTTAAGCATAGCCATAGCTGATCTTCTGCCTGTCTCTATGTGTGTTTGTGTGTGCACACTTAATTTTTTCCCCATAAGCCAAAGAAGCCCCATTTCAACGACATTACCACCATCACTGCTAATAATAATATTAATAATGATGTAAATATTTAAACAAATTAAACAGACAGAGTGAATGGGCGATGAATAAACAGTTAAGCTTGGATAAACTCACCCACTAAGTCGGGGTGAATCATATTTGACAAGAAAGAGAGAGAGAGAGAGAGAGTGAGAGAGTGAAAAACGGTTAAACATTAGTATTAATGAGTGAAAATTGCCTGCCCGCAAAGAAGATGTGATGATGATGATAATAAAATTCCAGTGTTACTTTTTTCTGTCTTCACCCGTAAACCCGATGTTTATTATATACCCAAAATAAATTCAACTTGATTTTGTGTTAAAATTGCAATTGTGTTGCAAGGTTTAAAATTGAAAAATGGCGTCAATTGTGTGTGTGTGTGTCTGAATGTTTAGGGGTTTTCAATAAAAATTCAACCAATAGAAAGTAATTTGATGCTCTCATGTGCAACGGGTCATCCAATTGGCTCTTCATGCAGTGTTTCCCATGTGAGCAGCTATTTAAATTGCAAATCATCACGGCTATTTGATTGGCCAGTTGACTTGGAGAAAAAAGATAGAGAGAAAGAGTAAAAGAAAAAGAGGGAGAGGGAGAGAAGATGATAGAGTGAGTGCATAGACCTGCTGCTTTTGCTAAGCTCTTTTGTGGAGTGATTTGGTGCCACTATTCATACTCACTATCGGATCTCACTCTTGCGATCTATGCAAATGAATATTTTTTACTTCCTTATTTTGTCTCTCACTCTTCTTTTCTCTCTTTCCCTCTCTCTTCCTTTCTCTCCCTCTCTTTTCCCCCTCTCTCCCTCTATTTTACTCCCTCTCTTTCCTTCTCTCTATCCTTCTTTCTCTCTCTCTCTCCTCTTTCTCTCTCTTTCTCTCTTTTATTCACTTTCATTGTCCCATTCAATCTCTCATTGAATTTCTAGTTTTGGTTTTCATGATTTCTTCTACTATCCTTGTCCCATTTTTCTTTCACACTTTTCCTTACATATATTTCTACATGTGTCATCTTATTAATTTTCATATCTCTTTAAATCACTTTTATTTAAAAAATTTATTTGGACCATAAATTTTTTTAAATCTTTCTCTCTCTCTCTTTCTCTCTTTCTTTCTCTTTCTCTCTTTCTTTCTCTTTCTCGTTTACTCTCTATTGTATTCTATTGTATCTTAACGCTCAATTTTTTTCCTGGTTGGCATTTGGTCGTCTCTTAGACCTCTAATAGAGCCTTGAATAATTTAAAGTCATTTTGGGTAGACTCACCCCAGCACTGTAATACACTGTTGCTAGATATAATATTCTGTGGGCGATAATCCAATAAAATTCTGTTTAAATTCCGCTACTGCTATCGCCACTAAGTAGTTAGTCACCAGGAAGTAAAATAAAGAATGAAGGAAATAGAGGGAGAGAGAGAAAGAGAAAAGAGAGAGAGTGAGTAGGAGAAAGAGAGAAAGAGAGAGAAAAGTGAGCAAGGTGGCACCAGCTAAACGCAGCATAAGATATTACTCTTTGATCCAAAATACCTTCTTGTATGCAGGTGAGCAATATTCAAGTCAAAACTTGTCGGCCGACCAATTTAATCAACTTACCAACAAATGAGAGAGAAAAAAATTAAAAATTAAATGTTAAATAAACTATTAAATTACAATTATAATAAAAATAACAATATTAATAACTCTTAAAAATAAAATTAATACTTTAAATAAAATTCAACAAAATTTAAAAAAATTTAAAAATGGTTAAAAATTTTTGCAAAATAATAATGAAAATAAAATTATTAAAAACATTTTTATTTATTATTTTGTGTATTTTACTCATTTTTCTAGGTTTTATTTTTTGCTCATTGTTGAAAATTCAATAGTTTTACTACCCTCAACATGTTCTTTTTACGGCCATTTTCTTTCATTATCTACTTCTCTTTTTCTCCTTTACTTGTCCTCATTATTTATTTGAATTATTAACGTTCATACAAGAATAACTAGAATACCACACAAACACAAATACCGAGAGAGAGAGTGATAGTGAAGGTAACCACTGCACTCACTCACTTACACACACACACATATTCATAAATATATTGTTTGTATATCCATGGTCACATGAAGTAAACTAGGAAACCAGAAAGAAAGAAAACAGGTAGAAATTAAGCCAGACATGCCATCACGTTATTTTTATTTTCCGCACACCCACACACACGCAACAGCAAAATTTAATTGATAGAAATAGTTAAACTATTTGATATATAAATAAACAACTCCATGTGTTTTTTAGCTGCAAAGTGAGTCATAATGAAAACACGCATGCGAATACTGCAGGAATTTTAAATAAAAAGTATAATGGAATCCAGAGTACCTTACAAGAGAGCAGGAGCTAAAGCGACGTCTGCTTTAAAAAAAGCGGAAAAGCCGCCGAGGTCATACTCGATTTCCTAATTTGAAAGGTTATGCAAAAAATCGAATCAAATTAAGCGAGATTTGGGAAAGTTTGAATTCCGAATCAAATAAATGGAGAATTCAAAAATATATCTAGAAAACTCAAACCAAATTGGAATAAAATTCAAATCATAACATAGAAAGTTAGATTCGAATTGGTTAAGGATTCGAATCACAACAGTGAAAGTTAAATTCGATTCAGTTAAGCACAATGAAACGTAACGTAACGTAAGCGTAACTCTCACAGTACAAAAACGTGGGTAGCAGAATAACAAAAAATGACAGAACATAGAACATAAAACATAAAACATAGAAAACCACCACAATATTATTTATTAATATATAGAAGAAAAATTAATTTAGATTAATAAACCATAATTTTTATTTTTTTAATTTGTTTATTTTTAAAAATATTTTTCAAAAAAAATTAAAACATAATTTGAATAAATATGAATAAAGCAAAAGTACAACATACTTTGAGTTTTACCTACTAAAGCAAACAACTGCTAATCTAAAGTCAACAAAATTAAAAAAGCGATAATAAAGCAATCATCATCTATACAAAAAAAGTAAAAAAGCAAAAACGTATTAACTTATAATAGCAAAAAAACTCAATGTGTAATGTAATCTTTTGATTCTTTCCTTTTTATCACCTACTCTCTTTCTCTCTCTCTCTCTCTCTCTCTCTCTCTGTCACCACTAATCTGGTGTTGGGTGTTGGATTACACTTCCCCACAAGCAACCACTTTAGTAATAGCTCACCCGTTTGTCTACCAAACAACACTAAAATTAAATTCTCTTCCTCTTTCGCTCTTCTATTTTCTCTCTCTATCTCATTCTTTCTTTTAGTTTTTCTCCCATTTCAATCAAAAAGGGTAGCGTGAGATGTGATGTGATGTATAACTTGTCTCCTGGCTCATATCAGTGTTCCGGCAGATGCCATGCGTGTAAGTCACCGGGAAAACAAAATCTCCCATTTTTTTCGTATTTTGTCGTGTGACAAACTTTTTTTTTCTCTCTCTCTCTCACTCTTTCACTTTATATTAAAATATTCCTTTTTCACTATCTCTTGTTTCACATTCTCACCATCCTCTTTATACCTATTTCTTACTTTCTTTTCGTTTTTCCTCTCCTTTCTTTGACATGCATTTTTGCTTTCCCAAAAATCTGTCGACCTCAATTCACATACTAATTTCACATAATACATTCTTGCGTTCACAACGTTCAAAACTCTAAAAATAATAACAACTGAGAAAGAAATTGGAGAGAATACGAGGAAAAACAATCATAACAAAAACGAGATTCAATATATCCGACCAAATCTCACCTTTCAATGCAATCAAATTGAAATTTTAATCAACATATAATTTTAAATTTAAAAAATTAGAGTAATTTTTCAAATTGATTTTGTTGAAATATATAAGATAATAATCATTTATTTGAGTTGATGAGTTGTGCCAGTAAAACTCATGACTTTTGGGTAGCAGTGCAACTAATAGCTCTAGTTTGCCGCAATGACCTTTTTGGATGGCATCCCTTTTTTATTATTCCTCTTCACAGGGGATGAGGCTTATTGCACAGAAACGATTCCCACTGGCTGACATTTGGTCTGATTGCGAAAAGGGACAATCACCACAATTGGACAAAGCACACAGTGGACAACACAACTACAAGGATGACTTGATCGCCAATTAAGCGTCACTGATTATGAGTGAATTGATTAATGCTTGCACTCAAGTGGACAAAGTGCCATTGTGTCTCGAGGTCGACTTGGACAATGCGTCGGGCCGTGTGTAGTAGTGATGCCTTTTAAAGCAGACAGCAACAAATCTCGTGTTGCACAAAGTTGGTCACAGGACGGCAATATCGCTCGGGCCACATCAAATATCGATGCTCAAGCACTGATTAGATGTCCCATTGGTGCTTCTGAAATCGCATAAAAACGCAGTGTGTAATCGTACCAAGCGACTGGTGCCATTTGTTCGATATGTCTCCTAGTAATATGGCAAACAAGAAAAATGAATGTTTAATCACAACCCTATTGGAAAGCCATTCTAATTGTGTGCGTGCCTTACAAGCAAATAGTAATAAAATTTTATAGCAACGCATTATGAAGTTTTTGTGGTTAACTCGGTTGTACCACGACAAATTTTTATGGACACTCTCTCACTCAAAAAATGACATGAATACCAGAAACGAGGCAATTAAGTGTCCAAGTTGAAATACGAACGATTTTTGGGGGGAAACGCTTTCCAACACAGTGCTGAGTTGACAGTATAACCCGGCTAGGCGCATTACATTTGAAATCAAAATATCTGTAAAAAAGAATTAAAACAGTTGTCCACTGGTGACTCTCCGATTGATTAGCGGAAGTTGGTTAGCGATTCGAGCAATGGTTGTCTATCGGAGCGGAGAATCGTTGCCGGTCGCCGCTTGACCGGCTAATATTAAGTCTTATGAGTAAGCATCCCTTAGATAAATCAGCGCATCATCATCATCCAGCAGAAAATTGAGAAACACAGAGAAAGAGAGCACAGAAATAGAAGACCGCAACAACCAGTACCCGCAGCCGTACTATTAAGCATGATCATTCCACTGGCTTTATTAATAATTCGAACTGCTGGCCAAGTATTAGTAGTAATGGTGTCTCTCTGTGTGTATGCCTTGTGATCTATCCTTGTGTGGATAGATGGATGGATGGATGTATGGATGGATAGATGAATGCATGTATCAAGAGGTGAGGAGTTGGGTTTTGGGTTAGGGGCGAGGACAGTAATGACCAAGCTAGCATGCATGCTCCCGGCTTGAGTGACTCTCTCTCTCTCTCTCTCTCTCTCTCTCTCTCTCTCTATGTGTGTGCATCTAATGGCATCTGGTGGGTCCCAACTACCCCTTCTCTCCCTCTCCTTTCTCTTTCTTTTTTACTCTCTCTCTCTCTTTCTCGCTATCTCACTCCCTTCTCTTTCTCTCCATTTTTATTCTCTCCCTTCTCTCTTACTCCATCTTTCTCTCCATCTCTCTTTCCATCTCTATCCCTCTCTCTATCCCTCTCTCTATCCCTCTCTCTCTATCACTCTCTCTCTATCTCTCTTTCTCACTCTCTCTTCCTTTTTCGCTCTCTCTCTCTCTTCTTCTCGCGCTCTCTCTCTCTTCTCGCGCTCTCTCTCTCTTCTCGCGCTCTCTCTCTCTCTCTTCTTTATCCTTTTCTCTCCCTCTCGCTCTCCTTCCCCCTATTTCCCTCTCTCTCCCTCCCCTTCTCTCTCTTTCTCTCTCGGTGGGGTTTGAATCTTGTTGTGCCCTTGGTAATTGGGGAAAGATGTTTGGCCCGGCTCCTGGTGGCGTTTCCTGCTTTGCCATCTTTCGGTACCCAATTCAATCCTCATTGTCTAGCTGAGCCAAGCACGATTCGTTGCTCTCTCTCTCTCTCTCTTTCTCTTTCTCTCTCTCTATTTCATCATACTATTCATTACTCCATTTTCCGATCATTTTTTAGTACCACTCTATTCTGTTTTCACTTTGGTTCCCTTTTGTTTATTATTATATACTACAATTTTTTTCTATCTCACAGACACTTACGCAAACTTTTTCTTCAATTTTATTATTTGTTTAAATTTTTTTAAATTTTTTTATTTTTCTCTTTGTATTCCACTTTCGAACCAGTACAAACTCACCCCTATAATTTTAAACCCATACTCATACTCTTTCTCTTTCTATCTTTTATTTATTCTCTTTTCACATACCTTCAAAAGCACTGCTATAGTTTTAAGTATTTAGTTTATACGAGGAAAATTGTTAAAGAAATTCATATATGTTATATAAAAACTTCCTAACAAAAGTTAAGAGTGGTTATGAAATGATGTGAAAAAAGAGAACAGTCCCAATGAACATCAATCAGTGCGCTAGTTTGCATGGTCACACACATTACTCGGCAAGAGACTTCTTATGTATTGTACCTCTCTCTCTCTCTTTTTCTCTCCCTCTCTCTCTCCCTCTTTCTCTTTCTTTTCTCTCTCTTCTCCTTTTTTTTCTTTTTCTCTCTCTCTCTGTCTCTTTCTCTCTCTGTCTCTTTTTTCTCTTTGTCCCTCTATGTCTCTGTCTCTAATTCTCTCTTTCACATTCGTTTTCAATATTTCACTTTTTACCTTTTCCAATTTCTATAGATATATTACGAGTTAATCATTTTTCATCGCCAAATGTATTGAGTTACGATTATGTTTTTATGTTGGTCTTGAATTAAAGAATGAGAGAGAGTAAATGAGAAAAAGAAAGGAAAGGGAGAGAGAGATCCAAGTGGAATGTCTCTATTTAGGTTCGTTCGTCACCGATGACAAAGCAGCCTACCAGAAGCAAGCCTGGTTTTCTTGTGCAGGTCTGCCCAGTGGCTCACCCAATTGATTCCGGTTAGAATCATTAATCATCGATTCCAGTTACACTAAAGCTAAATCTGGCATTTCAATTATTATTATTCTTCTTTTTCTTTTATTCCGTTCTCTCTCTTTCTTTCCCATTTGTGGACTCACTTTACACACTTTATTTTTTATTTTCATGAACTTTGGTTTTGGGAAGTCAAGTCTTGTCAGATTCAATTTTCTATAATCAGCTATAAACCGCAAAGTCTTGAAAAACCTTCCCAAAAAGTGGACAGGTGCCCAATCTATGAATTAACAACCAGTTTCCTTTTTCTCTCATTTTTCGTTGTCTTTAGATAATACTATAATTTAGAGACTCATAACCCCATAATTTAGATCTATTTTTTCGACACAAATAAAAGTAATAGTAATAATAATGAGAAATTAATGACACTTAAATCTTAATTTTCCCAATCTATTGATATCAACACATATGAAGGAACCATTATTATTATTATTATTATTATTTAGTTGTAGATTTAAAATTTAAATGGTTTCCAACTGTCTATCTTTCTCCTTTTATATTTTTTAAGAGTACAAACATTAATGGATTGTTTAAAACACGGCACCCAATAAACTTTTCAATGTTTTTAAACGTTTGTGTGTGGATGGGTGTTAAATAAAACACGTAGGCAATAAAGCGGATAGTGTCAATTAAGTCCAAAAGGTCAATAAAATTTTACGGCTTATTTTAAAGGTCGATCCGAAAAGGGATCAATTCGGGTCCCAAGTGAGAAAGCCTCAAAGTGGACTATCCACACATACGTTTAACCAAAGGTGGCCAATTTAGCAAGAGAGAGAGAGAGAAAGAGAGTAAGTAAAAAGAGAAAGAGAGTAAGAGAAAAAAAAGAAAGAGTAAAAGTGGGAGAGAAAAAAAGATAAAAAGCGAGTGAGAGAGATAAAGATAGAGATTGGGAGAGAGAGAATAAAAAAAGAGGGAGAGAAAAAAAAGAGAGAAAGGGATAGATAGAAAAAAAGAAGGATGGCCAAAATGCAATCAAGTGAATGTTATAACAACAATAACAATATAAACTTGGGTTCCTTTGAGTTGGTAACTAAAGAGCAGTAAGAAACGGGATTTATGATTAAAAAAATAAGTAAAACATATAGAGTTATAGTGTGAAAATGTAGGAAAATGTAATAATAAAATTATATTAAAAATATATATAATATAAATATTAGCAAATAATGAAGTATATATAAAAACAAATAAGATAAAAATAAAAAACAAAAGTGAAAGTGAATAAGGTAAAGGAAAAAATGAAAAATAATATTAGAGAAAAATAAATGATAAAAATAAAGTGATAAAAAGAAGAGAGAGAGAGAGAGAGGGGGGAGAGAGAGGAAAATCGGATGAAAGATGGAAAAGTGAAATAAATATGAGAAATAGATTAAAACGGTGATATGAGAATTAAGAAATAGTAAGAGAAAAAAGAGTGGGAGAAGTTGGAAAGGAAAAAGGGAGAGAGAAAGAAGAAGAGAGTGAGGAAAGGGAAGAAAAAGGGAAGAACTAAGTTGAAGATTGGTGAGCAAATAGAAGAAAGTTTAATAGACCTAGTTGGGACTCAAAGTGAATCTCTCTCTCTCTCTCTCTCTCTCTCTCTCTAGCCGGGTCTTAGCCATCAATTGGTGTAATAGCACACTTGGTGATCCCTCCGCATCGATACTTTGTTGATGATAGTATCTTCCACAAAGCGGATTTCTCTCTCTCTCTCTCTCTCTCTCTCTCTCTCTCTTTCTCTATTTCTCTCTCATTCTTTCTCTCTGTCTCTCTCGCTCTCTCAGTCTCTCTCTGTCTCTGTCTCTGTCTCTCTCTCTCTCTCTGTCTTTGCCTTTCTCTGTCTCTGTCTCTCTCTCTTTCTCTCTCTCTCCCTCACTCTTTTTCTCTCTTGCTATTTCTTTTTCTTTCTCTCTCTCTTATTTTCTTTCTCTCTCTCTCTTATTCTCTCTCTCTCTCTTAGGGTATGTGTTTGGACAATGTCCACCGTGCGGGAACACGATAGTTAATATCATCACAACAAAAATATAACTCGATTGAGAAAAACGACTACTGCAATAAATGAAATTGAACTAGAACAAGAGAGAAAGGGGGAGAGAAAATGAAAGCAAATATAAATAATTAAGCAAACTTCCATTGTAATTCCAATGATGGACTTGCTTTAAAGTAGCAATCAATTTTGTTTGAGAACAAAATTGAGCTGTTTTTATTTTTATTATTATATATTTTTTCTCTATTATTTCTTATCTTTATATGTTTTATTTTGTTTATTCTCAAAGGAATTTTCAATTTCTTAAATTTAATTTTGTTTATTTTTACTATTTCTTTTCTCAATAAATTGTTAAAAGAGCAATTGGAACCAGTTTACTAAAACTAATTTTACAAGAAGACCGGCGATAAAGCGCTGTTTGCTTTTTGTAAAAAACGGTGGAAAAACCACCGAGGTCAAACTTGAGTTAATTCCAAAGGTTATGCAAAAATTGAATAAAAAATTGCTCGAATTCCTAATTAAATTGACGGAGAATCCGAAGATTTATAAACAAAATTTAAACCGAATCGAAATAAAATGTAAATGAAAACACTAACACAGAAAGTTAGATTCGAATCGGTAAATAATTGGAATCACAACAGTGAAAGTTAGATTCGAATCAGTAACTAATTCGAATAACAACAACGAAAGTTGGATTCAAATCAGTTAAGCACAGTGGAAGAAGAGTAACTTTTACAGTACAAAACGAGGGTGGCATAATACCAAAAATTTCGTTATATAAACATTCTGTTTCTTTTCTCTTTTTTTCACAAATTTCACAAATAATCAATTGAAAACAAGTTTTGCATGTTTAGAGACACATTTCCAACAAATCACCTTGCTCAATTTCAGATTGAATTAGCAAATCAACATGTTCCAACCAAAAATTTTCTTGTTTATTTTGTTACCGCTATTTTTTCCTTTCATGCGAAAACAAGATTTAGAGACTTGTTTTTCACACTCAAGCTCGTTGCGAAAAGTTTATGGACTTTTAACGCGTACTGTATTATGTCGCAAAACGGTTAGATTATTTTTTGTGTTATTACTTACTGTAGTGCTGCATTAATGTTTATGAGATGAGAGGTAATTTATGTATTTTTTGCTCACAAACTTTGCAAACTGTGCAATTTACAATTAGAAGTAAAACGGTCCATTGAACATAATAGCCCATCGAGAATGAGTTACGATTTTAGATGGTAAAAAAAGTTTTCCTTTAGCGTCTAATCCTTGATTGGATGTAAAAGTTATACACTTGGTGCGGTCAACAGATTGCACAGTTTGGCTACTTGTGTTTTTTCTTTTTTTGTACTAGAATTTTTTCTTAAGTTTCTTTGCTGACACAGCAAAGCTAAAGTGAAACACCTTTGTGTGTGTCACTGTAGCAGCCAGTTTCATCACTCACCGATAAAAGCTATATATTGTGAACTACACACTTTTTTCCCGTGTCCTGGCTAGTTTTAATTAGATCTCTAAATAATTGATTACTACCAATTCGTACCCGAGCGTTTTCGGTGGGTGTACAAGGAAATAGTTTGAGACACCAAAAAGACACGGGAAGGGCGCAAGAACACTTGAGGTAATTCGATTAAGGGCCAATCGGACCGATGGGTCTTGGTGTACACTGTGGGAGAGAGAGAAAGCTTGAAACGGAAAAAAGACAGGCAGTAAGTGAGAGTGAGAGAATGAAGAGAAATAATGGTGGACTGTTGCATCTCACATGGGACACGGTACATCTCTCTCTCTCTCTCTTTCTCTCTCTCTCTCTCTCTCTCTCTCTCTCTTTCTCTTTCACTCTCTCTCTCTCTCTCTCTTTCCCTCT
Source organism: Rhinocypha anisoptera (assembly GCA_011762765.2). Classification (NCBI taxonomy): domain Eukaryota; kingdom Metazoa; phylum Arthropoda; class Insecta; order Odonata; family Chlorocyphidae; genus Rhinocypha; species Rhinocypha anisoptera. The sequence goes on from WURS02322956.1 coordinate 18,062, forward strand.
TTCTATCTTTTCCCTTCTTACTCTCTCTCTCTCCCTCTCTCTCTCTCTCTCTCCTCCCCCCCTTTCTCCCTCTCTCTCTCCTCCCCCCTTTCTCCCTCT
>WURS02323065.1:0-18159 GCA_011762765.2 Rhinocypha anisoptera
TACTGTTCGTTTTAGCCCCTTTATATAAAAATGTCAAGAAAAGCGAGTTGTCAACCAATCGAGTCTTCTCTGTAGATTCATTGTAAATTTATTGACTGTTGAATACTAGTTCTGAATACTACTGAATTCTAAATATTGTTATACTATTTTGAATATACTAGTTGAGAGACTTGGAGTTGACGGACCAGAGACCACCATATAAGCATCGCCAATAGTCTCCACTTTGAAGACGTCGTAGTTGCTTAGAATATCATCAAATCCAGTGAATAGTTTGTTAAGCACTGAAATTATTTCAAAAGGCTATTGTTTGTTTTAGAATTTTTATGTTAAATTAAATATATGTATTTAAAAAGCTTACTTCAGAATAAGAGGCAATTGTTGTGAAGCCAACGATATCACTGAAGAAAATGGTGACATTTTCAAATTTCTCAGGTTTTACATAAGTTCCCGTTCGTAAACTTTTGGCTACTGGTCTATAGTTAAAATTAGTAGTTATGTATATTATATTTATAAATGAAATGAAACGTACACTGGAAGAACTCTATACAACAAGTCTTCGCTTTTTTGTTTTTCTTTCTCTAAAACAGCAGTGCGTTTGCTTACTTGCAGCTCAACTCCATCTTGGTGTTTATCTAGTTTTTTAATTAGCCTTTCAATTAAATTTAAGCCACTGGACTCAAATGTTATTAGTAAATCAGAAGAATCAATAAATCACTGACCTATTTTTATCAATTGAGTTTTGAAAATATTGATTGATTGTATTGAAACTTGGTCTTTCTTGTGGATTTTCATTCCAGCACCACGTAATCAATTTGACTAGATTTTGACGTTTACTTGTGAAAACCACACTCTGTGGCAGTTGTGGTCGAATAAGTAAACAGTTATCTAGTTTCAAAGAAGACTTTAGGGAGAATTCGTCTAACTTGTGAGGGTTAGCTATAAAAGATAACACTTCATCAATGGTGTAGTTTTCCAAGTAATTGTCATATGGTAATCGTTGGGTGAGCAGTTCGTAGAGAAGCAGAGCAAAGCTGTACACATCACTGGCTTGAGGGTTGACGTGTTTGTCATTTCTCAACTGCTCAGGTGCCATCCACAACTTCTCTAATCGGCTTTTTTCTGCCACCATTACTGTTGTTGTTTCGTTAGCTTGATCCCGATTGGATAGCCAAGTGTTGATGCCATAGTTGGTGATTTTTAATTTCCACCACTGATCGACTATACAGCTGCGTGAATTAAGCGATCCGTGACCGTAGACTATCTTGCTTTTCTGTAGGTAACTCATCCCCTATTAGTACCCAAAACACATTAGTTATAGCACAAGCATTGTGAGGTTTGGTCTGATATTTTATTTCTAAAAAATCTCTAACTTATCTCTAGTACTACAAGCCTAATGGTCTAAAAGTAAAAGTTTACGACCTTTATTTATCGCACTCATTGAATATAGATTGTGGAATAATATGAATTGAATGTATATGCACGCAAATGGGCGTGCAAGAGTGTGGAGAGAAGCTCTGTTTATCAGTGAACAATGGAGACAGGGGTAATGATGTCATTACCTGAATGATGTCGTTTATGAGCGACACTTTAATTGGCCAGTTTAACTTGCTATCGCAGTGGTGGATAGCTTCCGAGAGAGATTTCCAACTTGGCTTATACTGCCAAATCATATAACAGCGTGACCAATTGGTAGTAGCTTTCAATAAGCTTCGTCGTTTAAAATATTCTCTTTTGTCATCGCTGCTTTTTCTGTCTCGACTAATGCTTGACATTTTCTGACTCATGTTACCGCGTGCTCGCTCAATGTCAACTAAATTCTCCAGATCAATGCTTCCATTGCTACTCATGGTTCCGTCAAGATTATTCTCGGAGATTTTCTTTATGTCATTTTCGTTTATTAAAAGAAAACCGACAAACTTGGTTAAATTGCAATGTTTAATTTCTTTAAGTTCTGCTAGTGAAAGCTGGTTTTTGTTAGTCCAGTTGAATTTTTTCTTTTCACAGCCAACATATTCAATTAAGACCATCTTTTTCTATTAACAACGTGTAATTAAAATAGAAAAAAAATTGACAATGCCCAAACCTTTACATATGCAAAATGATGATGCTGTAAGTTGAATTCGACATGTGAATCAATTAAATGGCTCAGATTGTCTGCAAACAGAATTAATTTAGAATTGTGAATACACGGCCTAACAGTACGGAACTAACCGGTGAGACAGAGATCACACTTGAGAATGCTTTGACATGGACGAGACCAGCCTGCAAAGCTATCCTCGGTCACGGCAATTGATCGAGTACTCTCTTCACTTCTTGGCAGCGCCCATTTGCTGCACTGTCAGACCAAATGCCAATGGAATTGACCATTACTTAAGCTATCGCCCTTGTGCACTCATTACTACAAATTCCAAAGTTTACTCATATACCTGACGATCGGATGACGAAGATTCCATTTGACAAAGATCACTTTCTAAGTGATCAATCAAGCTATAAGAGCCAGACTGTTGCTCGTCATAATTGAGATCGATATCGGCAGGCTTGTAGATGACATTCAATGCCAGTTTGTTATGACCAACCACTGTGAACATTTTTCTAATTTTCAATATAAATTTAAGATAAATGTCAAGCAGTCATAATGTACCTGATGGCTAGACCTAGCAAAACAAGAAGACTAAGTAGCGCAATAGGAGAAGTACACCACAAAACAAGTGGAAGTTTTGCCATCCAGTCTGCGTTGACTATATTATAATAAGAAGGTTAGTGAAGCAAGCGTTTGGTCGCATTGGCAAAGGTCACTTACCGCTGTTGAATAGGTGAGATAGCAAAGTAGAGTTGTTCGTTGTTTGGTTATCAGCATCACTCTCAACACCACACTCAACCGAGAAGCTCAAATTGCATAGCTCGAAGCCAATGCTTAAAATAAATGACGCTATCAGTTGGCTACACATCTCTGTGTGATCCAGACAGACAAAGTGATTCTGTCGAGACGTTGTCCGGAGTGTGTTTCGAGCTGGATGAACACACACACAATAATTTGTCTTGTACATTTCCCTTGCTCTCTTTTTATTGAATCCTCTAAGCAAGTCCCAACTTCAATTTTGCTTTATTAAGTTATAATGAAATACTAGTAATATTGTGATGATTTGCTTTGACTTCAGGTGATTGCTTCTTTGTTTACTTTGTTTTTGAGCATGATTATTAAACCCGAATGAATTTCTCGTACATAACAAAATACAAATGTTTTTTGACACATTTTATTATTACCGTCACACGTTAAAATGGCGAATTGAATTCTAGAGAATTGAAACATCTACTTAAAATATCTATTTAAAAATTTTTAAAAGTGAAATTTTTGCTGCAAGCAGAATGAAATTATACACAAAGTTAGGGTTTTTAACAAATGCTTTTTAATTGAACAATTTCCAAAACCGTCTGTTTTGAGTCAAAATTTAAAACACTTCAAGGTGCATCAAATATATAAAATGTATATAAAATGTTTTAACGGTTTTTTTAAAAATTACATTATTAAACTTATTTTAAATGACGAGATGTGATTTGTGTGTGTTTGACTCAAAGGAAATGTTTCTCTAATTGAAGAACGACAGTGCAATTAGTGAAATTTGAATCAAATTATGTGCGATTGGGGCTAGTGAGAGGTGAATGTCACCGAGTGTCGGCGAGCTGCCACGGAAAGAGGTAGTGGCAGACGTCCCAAATCGTCTCCTGAGTCTTCATCTATTTCCTAGCTTTGACCAGACGAACAAGACTCGGCTTTTCATTGTTCAAAACTTCTGTGAATCGCCCGCTAATTGGCAGTAGCAATCTAAATGCTAATTTTCAGAATACTTTGGCAGCTCCTCAACAAATTCTACCAAGCAACTGCCTTGTTTACATTTTGCGAAGATTTGATGTGTGGTTTCATTCATTTTTGAGTTTTTGGAATGAAACCTCTCACTTTAACATGATCATTGACCATACAACCGCTCTTGGCGTTTCTCAGACAATTTTGTTCTAACACTTTTGTAATCTAATGTATAGACAATTTTAATTACACTTCACCTTCTGCGTGTGTAGAAGTAGAGCAGTGCACCTAGGCATGCAACATTCTTTGGTCGATTTGCCGTTGTGGCTGTACTTGGTGTTGATGACCACTCATCTATGTTGATGTAGTATCCCAAGCCGATAATTAGTTGGTTTAGGGCCAGTATTTACTCAAGCTGTTTTGCGTTGCCCTGGAGAGGCTCAAGCAAACGAAAAACACGCTACATTAGCGCCAGTGAATAAATACATTTGGAACGGTGGCTAGGTTGAGTTGGGTGCGAGCGGAGAGCACAGTGCCACTAGTGCCACTGCTGACACACATCGCACCACCATTCACCTACAACAACGCTTTCTCATTACTCAGTCACATGCTACTCCCACTCAACAGTTCTCGTTCACCGATGGCGTTGATTTGATTACAAAGTTTCAGCGTTATTTACATAATTAATATTTATTTTATTTGAATATAAGATTTTCTAGTCAAGTAGATAGTTAAATTTAATTCAATGTAACATATGTATTTTTTAAAATAACTTTATTGATACAATTGAAACATGGAGTAGCATGCTATTATGATATAGTTGTAATTAAAGAGCAAAGTAAAATGATGAAAATGAGTAGAGGAATTGTAATATTTAGTGGTGAGACGGGAATAGGTAACAAGAGAAAAGTGAGGATTCAATTGAAGTGACAGAAAAATTGACCAAACAAGGACGCATGCGCAAGACAGAAGTGCTGGAGGTGCGGTGCATTCCATCGAATGGCTATGCTCCACTCTTCTAGTTTCGAGCAATGAATCGAGTTCAGGCGGTACAAGTAGAGTAACAAGTGAGTGGAGATTTGAATGATATTGAAGAATAGAGGCTGGACTTGACTTAGTTTGAAATCAATCCACTCTCAATGTGTGAGATGCAACGCATGTTGTACAAAATTCCCTTGTCGGCTTGAATGCGCTCGATTGCGTTGCGCAAGTCGCGTGGACAATACATACCAGATGGACAGCGGCAATGGCGCTTCTCGAGGGTCCCTTCAACAGTTTGGGTGACGGAGAGACAGTGTTGCCTGCGACTGCATTGCGGTGGCTGCAAGTTCAAATTAATTGCCATTTGTTAGGATCACTCTCTCTCTCTATCTCTACCGAGTGTCTACCTCGAGTTACTATACCTTTTGGCATAACTGTTCGGTTGTGTAGACATAGAAGTTGGAATTGGACATATCAAAAGAAGTCTTGTTTGCTCGTAGAATGTAGTTATTTGGACATATGCAGTGAGCTTTCTGAATGTCGACTATTTTCTTGCCAGTCAACATGTCACTTTTGCCATAACTGGTATAAGCTACTTCGTTTGGCTGACACGGAACCAAATCTGGCTGTCGACTACAATACTATAGCAATGACAAGATGAATGTTTTTATTTAGAAATTTAATTAAATACCTATGATACCTTATAGAAATCGTTTCCATGCCTAACAGTACGTGGGTCAAGAGGATTCCACCAAAGTGGACACTCGACCTTGTCTTTGCAGGCGCAGATGGATACTTTGTTGACACCAACAGGATTTATTTGCATAAAGCCACAGATTGATCGATGGTCATGACATTTGGGCAAGTGATTCTGCGAAAGGGTATTCGGTTAGGAGTTGTGTGGTGAACAACAATGCTTGCCCACTAGCCTAGTCAACTTGGTGGACCCTCAACGCCACTCAGTTACCACTTGGCACCGAGTGACGCACGCAAACCACCATGGATTGCAAGAATCAAGCAATGAACAAGTCAACTGCTAATTTGCATAGAAAACAGATTAATCTTTGCGGACCCTCATTTGGAAATTGTCGTCTAATTAATAGCCCACCCGTGCTGCTTAACCACGGAGAGTAACACTCAAGAGGGCTAATTTTAGCTACCGCTGATTGTAATTGAATTGAGTATTTGCTGTGCTCGACTTGGTGGCTACTGGGAGTTGAAACTCTGACAAATCGCAGTTAATTGTATCAGCACTTTTTATTGACTATTCTAATTAAATTATTGATTCTATCTTTGATTGTTAAATTTAAATATACCAATACAATCTGTCAATTGAGCAATGCGAACTATTTCTTAAATTATGCTAATTAGCTTGCATCAAAACAAGTAAAAATGGTGAGACTTAAGTTGCACACTAAATGTACAGTTGATTGGTATCCCGGCAAAAGAGAGATAGACAAACTTTTTGTATGGGGAGTGCATTAACCTAGTCTAGAATAACAATGTAGCATTACATAATAACTATGATGAATGCAATTGAATAATATAATACAAATAAAGCTTATAGTGACCCTAGTGTATTATTTCATCGATACCCAATAGACTAGTATCCGCACAGTACTTTGGTTAAAATTGCAGTTTTTAACATAATTAAAAGGGGTAACGACCGATGTTTACATTTTACCAACTCTAATAATTCTTATTGGAAAATGCTTATCGCTACTTGTTACTGTTCAATTGTTCATTTAGAAAGAAGACAATTCTCAGTGCAACTTACTTGGGATTCATCGATGACCAATTCATGCTTTTGTGAGACTTGAGCACGAGTCATACTGACAGCTATGATGGCCAGAATGAGTGCAATCAACGCAGGTGAGTGGTAAGCCCGAGAGGTGTTGGCTTTGCCTTCTTGCGCTGCACTGCGAGAGTTGTCAGCTTTTTTGCTTAGGTGACCAGTGAGCTTATTATTGATCCACTGGTGGACTCGAAGCGATATGGTAGCGTAGAACAAGGCCAGTTGTGTCATCATGTAACAGCAGTAAATGAGATTGTCAAAGCAAGAACAGCAAACGGAGATGACCCGATTCGCAAAGTACAGGCACAAGCTGGGATGCGTGTTGAAAAGAGTGACCAAATAAATCAAGCCACCTAGCAGTGGTATATCGATTACATATGGAAGAGATGAGACTTGTTTGCGTTATTCTTGCAGAGCGGGATGACGCTCTCCTCCCCCAGATGCTTCACTTGACAGCTGGCAAACAAGTGCTAGTCTCAAACTAGGCGTTCGCCGCTTCTAGAGACATAGATCGAAGCTTGTGAACGCTAATCAAACTCAAGTAATTTGTTTGCTTTTGATTTGGGTCGTATAAAGTTGCAGCTGAACTTGGTAAGAGCAGCAAGAGAAAGCGAGAGCTTGGGGTGATGGCTGTCGGGTCGCGCGGCTGGTCACATCAATCACTCGTGACCTACGGAGAAACACAGCTGTCGTTGAGCTACCTCATTTCTGGCAAGACTTTGTTAGATCATTTCATGCCTCACCTAAAATAAGAATTCTGTATCATCTCATTCAATTTACATTTTTTGTGATTAACAATTATTTTTTATTTATTATGTTTAATCTTGGTTGAATCGAGCTACTTTTGCATTAATAACAAATGTCAATTTTTATTTGCACAGATGACTAAAATGTTACCACAAAAAAACATTTAATTAAACCTCTCTTGGTGTTTTGTAAACAAATCTAATCTCTTTGAACAGAATGGGGACATACACATCAAACTTGACCAAATAATTAATTGTTAGTGTCATTTGACTATTCTAAAAATTACTTGATTAAATTTGAGATTTCATAATTTTATATTTGGCTGCTTCTTAATTTTCAAAAACGCATACAAAGCAGTTTTGTTTTTTAAAAAAGACTATTATTAATTAAAATTAGCATTAAAAAGTTTACACTTTCCAATCCATATTTCTTACAAAATTATATTGGCTTTGGAAACAATATAGCATTAAAGCGGTTATTTGTGTCTAGATTATCAAGAAGTTTTAACTAGGTCATGAAAGGCTTATTAAGCAAACTTTGCTTAACTGTAGTCTTGCATGTTTGACGCTGTCCAAATGACACTAGTCTCAAAGGGTTTCTATCGACTGGTCAACTCTAGAGATTTAGAATAGAAATCTAAACTAGAAGCTGAGTTAATTAGAGCTACTATTTTAATGTTGACCAATTAGTTTGGATTTGAATCGTACAAATGTTAAGCAATTGTTTGCAAGGGAATCCTACGCAAACTTGTTTCCGTCAAACTTTAGATCGATTTAAATTAAAATGTGTCTGGGTGACAGTGCGTGCATGCAAGCAGCATGAGCAAACACTGCAATGGAGAAGAAAAACAATGTTTCAACTAACCTCATCAAATACAATCGGCGTTTGATTGCATCCGAGCGCGTCAATCGAAGTGCTGAGTGGTGAGTTAATTGTTGCGCATGGTGATTGCTCGTTTCCGCCACCGGTGGAGACCCGACCTGTGGTGACGCCTTCCACCACTCTGAACTGTTGTGAGCACTTTACACGATTTCACTTATGGCTCCTTCTTAGCACGATTCAAAACAGTTGCTGGTCCGAGAAGCAAGCATGATAGGTTTACTCGTAGCCTTTTGATAGTTTGGCAATGTCACTGGCGCACGAATGTACCATTGGAGCGCGTAATGCGTGTCTTATATATGGGCAGAGAGTGGTGAAAGTGGTGAAAGTGTGGGACCAACGCTGGCTGTGCTGCGCCTGCTGTTCAACCATTGGGCGCCACGCTCGGACCCAGCCTTGGTCGGTCGTTCATAGATGCTCCCTTTTATATAGTTTTACGTGCTTAATTTTAGATTACTCTTTTGTTTCTTCTCTTAATGCTTGTGCATACTACTATTCTAGTGCCACCAATTGCTACCACTTATATGAATGACTTTTAATTGCAATATAAAATAACTCATTTTGTTCAAAAAAACAAATATATATAAAGTTGCAGTGCAGTTGCAGTTAAGATAGATATCAAGTGACAATTGCCTAATGCAAATAAACAAACCAATTATGTTTAAATTTTATTTAATGCTATCAATTTCTTCTATGTTGCAGACCCTACAGGTTTTGTTAATTAATTTTTGTTAACTTTGTGGGTTAAATTAATTTATTTATCTTGTTCAAATGATAAAATACATAGTAATAGTTATGCTAATGAGTTAAAACAAAATGAAATACAACAAAAAATTAACTAAAAGTTTTGTTGTTTGACAATTATACATATTTTATCATATGTGTTGTAATTGAACTAAAGAAAAAAGAAGTGCAGTGAAGCTGAAAGCAGGGTGAAGAGACTATGAGTTTGACATCGAGTGACGCGCCCAATGAAGTGATTTGAGAGGCCCAAAAGAATTCCCGTTTAGATGGTTGCTCAGTTGCTTTGATGCCCAGCATCCAAGCCAAAAATTAACCTAATTAAGCACTTGATGCCTCACCGAGTGCAAACGGGAACCTCACTTGAAACCAAACATCTGTGCAATGCACACACCAGTAACGCAGTGTGCCGGTGACACACTATGCACAAACTAGTTTTGTGTTTTGTGTTGAGCGATCGTATTAAGCATCGCTCAAATGAGCTGTTGCAAGCCACGCCAAGTGCTCCTAAGTGAGCATGGTGTCATTCAAGACACAGTTCTCTCACTTGCTTTCCGCAAAACTAGCTCATGTTTCTTGGCACGTGTGTTATTAATTATCGTATACAGTGCCAATCCCGTGACATTTGATATCTGATACGCTGCTACACTAGCATTTTCTACCAAAGACTGATTGAGATTGTATATTATTCTATGCAAAAGGTGACAGCTCAATTTGAGATGTCATAATGTATTGCGGTATCAGTTTGGTCACACGTCTCTCAAGCATCATGAGTTGTTTTATTGACTTCCGGTAGTATTATTGTCACAATGTCTTTAAGAACTGCCGGAGTATTTGTATCGTCGATTAGTAACGTACATTTCTCTCAAAGAGAATTTCCAAATGCGTTGTGTTGATGCTAGAACAATTAGCAGTCAATTGAGTGCTATCTCCAACTTCACTCGACATCCTTTTAAGCTAACGATTCTTTTCATTAGACAACACTTTCGAACACCATGACATCGTAAGCTATACATCTTGAATTTAAATTGTAATTATGTCAAACATTTGTTTTAAAGACATTTTCTTAAATATTTTATAATGCTTGTAACATTTTAAAAAATAAAACAAGTACTTCATTGTTATTTAAGGTAAACTATGAAAAAAAGCTAAAGCGATTTGTCTAAGAAGATATTTTGTTGTCATTAATTACTGCCGTACCGGATGTAATTTTAGAGCCATTTAAATGGGTTCGTTCACCCTTGGCACTGAATTATACCGTGAATGTTGATTTTTTGTGCCGCAGCATTATTTGTATTTCTAGATTGCATCCGTAAAAATTTAAACGATTTGGTGATGCAACTGTAGCAAAATCAAAATTTGCCACTACTACATAATCAACTTATTCAATTGTGAAAATACCAACATGCTGAAACAGCAAATGATAACTTAATGAAGCGTGCTTTGATTCATTCTTCTTCCTCCCAGACTAATGACCTAACTTGTTAAGAAATATAATCTTTTGTCATTTAAAATTTATTTTAGTCCAGAATAAAATTTTATACACAAAAACATTGAATTTTCGAAAAGTTCCAATTTTGAAAAAACTGTGAGTATAACAAAATTTTATCTTGTAATGACAATAACATACAAACAACTAATTCATCAATTTTTAAAATAAGTTATATTTAAACAATCGGAACTAACTTGAAAATTCCTGATATGCTGATGCTAAATTGACTAAGTCTACTTACTCGATGTGTGTATTAATATTTGATAAAGATGGCGTGTATCCAATGAAAGAATATCAAATCAGTTAGAATTGGACGATTCCGCATTGTGAGTGGAGAGATCTAAATTGATTGTGATCGCCAGCATAGAGTGAGCCACACTTGCGCGCTTGAGTGAATACTGCCAATTGTGTCCGCACTGCGGGCAAAGGTGCTACAAGAAGCTGGCCTAACCCAATTGCCGATTGCCTGCGTTCCATCCAGACACGAAGTGGCCCCGTTGTCAGATTAATCCCAGGATTGATCAGCTGGAAGATGTGCACCAGATTCGAGCGGCGATCGATCGATTGGCAAATCATTCCACAGTACGCCACCAATGGAGCAATCAAGCCAAGAAGTGTGTTCGATTGGCTACCACACTGCTCTGGCAAATGTCGCTTCTTTATCGGGGGGTCCAATCTCTCAATTAGTTCCGGCAATGATCCGATCAACACCATTCGACCACCACCAACAAATCACAAAGAGGATCACCCCATTGCAGTGCACTTGCCCTTACCAATTCATTCCAAGCTCAATTCACACACACACTAACCCCACTAATCACGTCTTAATTCGATTCAAATGTTCAAATAACTGTTCGAATGAGAGGTTAAACAAAATATAAATGATACACTTTACCAGCATTAAGCCTTTCGAGCAATTAGTTATATGTACTTGTACTTGTTTTCGAGGCTGAGCAAAGCAAAGACGATGATTCTTTAGCTGCTACCGAATTCTATGGAAAAATATTTTGTTCTATAGAATTTTTCCAAGCGCGATCCGGTAAACTGGGACAGTAAAACTTTCAATTTCAATAAAACTTTCCATTAAATGATCGTAACTTATATCTTTTATATTTATAACTCAATTTTAAAACAATATTTACCCACTCACGCTCGACTATATCGATTATATATTAAAAAATAATCATAGCATCTTCATTTGTCAACAATAAATTTAAAGCAGCTACAGCCAATGTTTTGATACGAAAATACATTAACCCTTTGACGGCTTTAGTATTTCTTAATCGAATCTAAATAAAATTTAGTATAAAAATAACAAATAACTTCTTTAGATGCAACGGGGAGTTGGATAAAATTAATTTTAATTCTAAGTTTTATCAGTTGTCAACTCGAACTAAACGAGTCAAAAAACCATTTACTTTGCTTGCCAAAAAGTGGCTATAGTTTTTTACTCTTTGGTTTCTAATCAGAGTTCAAAATAAACTTATAATTCAAATCAGACTCTCCGCTACATCTAAAATGTTGTTTGTTTTAATAATTACCCTCTGATACACAAGCGGGAAAAGTTTCAAAATTTAGGTTTGAATGTATTACAATGAAAAGTTGCCTTAATTCTAATGCTTTCTTCGCTATTTTAAAATAAATTTTCAATTTAATCTTATTTAGATTCACCGACTTTTAAAACAAAAAAGCAAATAAATTAAATTAACCTTTTAGCGGCAAAAGATTAATTAACTGAGATTATATAAGTGGGCGTAACAAATTGTTTTCAACTAAATTTTAATCTCAAACACCTTTATTACATCAAATTTTGTTTAAAAACGTTTTGATTAGTTTGTTCTTTTAGAGTGAGACTAGTCTTGTTAACACCGGGTGCAACACCAATGCAAGCATATAAATTTAATTAAACTAATACTGTTCGTTCAAAATCATCAAGTTAAAGTTCTATGATTCGACTTCGAGTTTCTCGTTTGCGTTGTTGCAATTCGGAAAAGTTCTCATCGCACGATTGTTGATCACTGAGGGAGGTGTTTCGCAGGTTTAGCCCTAGACTTTGCATTCCCTTAGCAATTCGGGTAAGAGGAGACAAAACCAAGTCCTTTTTGACCATCAATGAAGAAGTAAAGTTGGACGATGTGGCATTTGGAGTTAAATCACTGTCTTCAGAAATAGAAATAACGGAAGCTGAGTTGGCGGATGGTAGGTTGAGAGACATACTGCCACTAGCCTATTACAAGTGGAAAAGTTTGCAATCAAATCATTCAATTCAACGCTTCTTACCTGTAATGTATTTGAACTGCGAGAAGTTTTCAGTGAGTAGCCGCCAGTTCCAGTAAAAGCTAGGTCGGAAACACTGAGTGAGGACTCTTTCATGTCTAGCATTGTGCTGTGCTCTCGGCGAACAAGAAGTGCGTTAGCATCACTTTCAATATAATCTTCGGGCATAGGTCGATATGAAAGTAACTCAGGGCCATACGATGTAAAGTCTTGGTCGAGATAGGATAAAGCAGCAAAAGATGAAGAACTCATCAAAGGATAAGCACCACATTGATACGCTGCCTGGTCGGGGGCAAAGTTGAGGTCTAGTGAAGAAGAGGCACCCACGGAGCCAGCTGTCACATCAAGTGCGTCAGTAGAAATGCTGCCACTTAGTTTGTTGACAATATCTTTCTTGATTGACTGCGACACTATAGAGTTGAGAGCCAATTCCGAACTGAAGATGCATCGACTCGAACTTCGAGATGGAATGTCAGGCGTAAGATTATTCGAATCCACGTTAATTCGTGGGTTCTCTTGAGTAACATTGTCATGGATCGAGTTTGACGAGGAAAACAGTGAAACTTGCGACTGGGAAACCGCTTTGCGATGAATCTGTCTCAATGAAGCCTTCTTCATCGAGTCAAGCACAAAATCGTCAACGTCGTGAAGTACCGATTTCACTTTGTTGTCAGGTGTGACATCTGAATAATATTTACTCAATTCTTGTGCTTTGAATGGCGTAGTAGAGCCAGTATCCCTATCAGATTGCGAGGTTTGTCTCAACGGTGGACTGGTGACCAAGATCCCACAACTTTCTAGGACTCGGTCCATGTTTTCCTTGTGACTCAGTGGCTCGTCACCTCCCGGCGAACCAATCTCGCAGATTGGAGGCAACATTTGTTCCGAGTCTTCAAAGTCAGAACATTCAGATAAGTCTGAACTTAATGTGCGTTCCACTACAAGACTGCTTGAACTACTATTTGTAGTTCCTTGGGGGTTAAAACGTTTCTTACGTAGTTTCAATAAAGAATCATCTTCATCAGAATCATCCTCATCTTCGTTGAGGTTTTCCACATCCGAAAAAGTAATTGGCCCACTAAAATTGGCATTTGATTTAATGCCATCTAGAAGATTTGGTCGATTAGAGCCTACTCCACTGGTGTTTGAGAAACCTGTAAGCTTGCCACGCAACCTAGAGAAGTGCGAATAGACACCAGTAAACAACTTTCTTGAATTACCCACAGATGGCTGGCCATTATCATTTGATCGAAATCGATTGCTTGACTGACTAGATGATTCGCTAGATGAATCCAACTTGAAGGACGCTCCATAAAGTCGTTTACTTTTGCGACGTTCCAAACGACTGACTTCAAGAAATGGAACATTCAATGACTTGACGCTCAATGCTACCTTGAAAGACTCGCATATTGCTTTGAGAGATTCAAGTGCTTCTTCTCGTGTCCGTATTGGAATGGCCATGTTGTTAAAGAACCGAGTGCTTGTCGACCGAAACATGTGAAAGTAGCCAGTTTGCTCTCCAATCGTGTAATGAAATCGAACTGCATAAGATATAATTCGGCTGCCTTGTGTTCGAATCGGTACAAATGGATTATTGCTTGCACTAACAGGCTCAGCTCCAAGTTCAATCTTTTCCAAATCTTCCAACAGTACTTTTTGATATTTCACAATTCGATCTGTTTGGTCATCGTAATCAGCAACATAGTAGCAGTCTTTGGTCAAAATCAAAACAATATCCATTTCGGATTCTGGCAACTCGCCATAGACACGTATCGAAGATAATGGACTTCCAGTAACTGGATCTGCGTCTACCAATGGCCATCCGCCTAGGATTACTTCCTCTTCGGGAACAAGAATTTTCTTACAGTCTTCGATTACAAGCTTAATTCGCTCGTGATATTCTTGATCAGTGGTTGAAAGCGAGTTGTTAGAAATCGACATCGATGCAACTTTGTTCGACTTATCATGCTCGGGAGAAGAAAGAACGTCGGAGACTGGAATGCCTTGCATGATGTCGATCACTGCTTGGCGGTAAGCATCCTTGAAGCGATTCAGGTAGTACCGGTTGGCTGAGTTGTATCCATCGCGAACCACCCCACTTATTTTGCGTTCACCTGTGCGCGTGTAGTCTCCTTTGAGTGCAGCAGTGCCTGCATATTGGCGAGATATGGTGTCACCATTGTGCGCCCACATCAACTGAAAGATGCGTCTCGAGTTTGCTGGAAGTTGACCTTCAGGGGGAAGAAGTCCCAAACGAACAAGCTATTCCAATTGAACATAGAATTATTGAGAATTTAAAAAAACCATGCTTTGAACATACCTGAATGTCCATGACAGCTTTGGCAATGGCAGTCATCACTATATTGGTGCGATCTAAGCAGTCAATGCAGTTGATACGAAACACTCCACGTTGCTCACAAATCATGCCGTCACAATCGACCCAGGTGTAACGCATTTCCTTGATAAACTCATAGATCCGATCAACTAGTATTGAAACATTTTCAAACTTCATCCCTCGACTAGAAATATTTGATGAAATCAAATTATTTAAGTAGCCGCAAATAACTTACCAGTAATCGTGAAAATCAAAGGTAATATAGGTGAGTCGTGGATCATCTAAAGCTACCACATGATCAGTGAACGCTTCACCGAGAATCTTTTCACGACCAGTCTGTTCAATCAAACTGATTGCAACTGAACTACCACCATAGATACTGAATTCTTGTTCAAAATGTCGTCGAAATGCCTTTTGATTTTCCGTTTCACTTCGCTCAAGTCGAGGAGGAGGTCGATATTTGTGACCAAGTTGTGACCAAAATAAAGGAACAGAACCCCGAATGCAAACAAATGAAACTGTGTGAAAGCCATAAGTAAAAATTTGCTCAGTTTCAACATAGTTGGCACATTTTCCATCTTCATCTAAGCCTCGCTTTTTGTATCTGGTTCCCGCTCGAAAGCGACTCCGGCGAGAGATGAGAGCCATCAAGTAGAAATCGCGACCTTCTAATATCGAGGTCAACGTTTGTCCGTCCAGGTTGAGACGATTCGATTGGTCAGACAAAGGTCCTTTTACAACATTGTCCGTGTTACCACCAACAGGCGAGCTTTGGTTCAAATCAAAGAAACATCGCTCAATTTGGACAAAACCTTGAATTATGGGAAGCACCCAGATATGACTAAATGACTTTAGGGTTTGATTTTCGTCTAACACAACTTCTTTTGTAGGCGTTAACGCTTCGAATTGTTCTATCACTGAACCAAGCATATATTTGTTCCAAAAGAATCTATCATCCACACGTTTCCACAGTGGAATAAGTCGAATGTCGTGTTCAATCTCACACTGTTTCATTTTCTGTTGGCGTTGAACTGAATTGGTCAAATCACCAGTCCAAGAATAATAAAAAGAACTTGTATCGTTGAACATTTTATATAATTCCTGTAATAATTAGTTCAAATGGTTAGTTTTTACCACAAATGTAAACTAATCGTACATCAACAAAACGCCGTTCAAATTTATCCTTTTCGTCTATTCGACTTTGTTGTGCTGTTGAAGAATTAGATATCATAGGTATTTTGTTGCTGACGCGAGGTTTCACGTTAGAAGCTGTCATTTTAATTTGATTCCAGGTTTTTTGAACTCCACTTGTAGAAGTCAAGGTTTGAGATGAAATTTTGGCAGGAGTAAAAAATTTCAAACTTGATTCTTCAATCATAGAATCTTTGAACGATGCTGTGATACAAGGCTCCATGATTATCACTGGCTTTGTGCAGCAATCTTGTGGACATTTCTACAATACAAACATCTATGAGCATTGCAACTCGCCATTCTGACTTACATCAAGACCAAGATCACCAAATGTGTCGCCTTTATTTTCGAGTGAAATAACGCATATTTTCTGTATTTTGAAAACTTCATCGTGATGGCCAAACGGGAGGCGACCGATGGATTGACTTTGTTTGATCACAATCAATTTGTCGGATTGAAATAATCCTACGAAACCATAGGAGAGTCCGTGGCAAGTAAAGTCATCCCAAACAGGATTGTTGCACTCTAATCAAATAATTTATATTATAAAAACAGGTATATGTTGTATAAAACAAAATTAATATCGATAAATACCTTTTAAAATTTTCAATTCAGGACTCGAAATGACTTTAGTTTTGAAAGACGAGTTATCTTGTGCGTGGGTAGGCGTTGGTGGTGAACGAGTCCACCACAAACTACTAGTGCCATGCTTGAGCACTATATATTGATCGTTAATTAGCACTTCAAATTTCATCTTCTCCAAATGAATGAAGAATAATTGCACCAATAAGTCAGCTCTTTTAGAGAAATGTGCGATTAGCTGAGCATGTTGTGTTTATCTGGACAAGTCTTCATATAACCAAATCAGTCAATCAAATTTATCAACCAAATCCGGATAATGAACATGTAATTACCAAAAGCATTGAATAACATGACAAAACTAGATACTATGTTTTAATGCTTGTAGTGTACAGGATTCAGTTTTGTCAGCTTCCTCTTTCTCTCTCTCTCTAAAGGCTATCATGTCTAGACATTTGTTTTCCGATTAACTTTACACACACGCCCTTAATGTCCGTCCTTGCACTTCATTGTTCCTTTCGTGAATCCTATCGCGTTTAGGCAATCCGCAGGTTCGAGTGACGCACAAGTTTTATTAATCTTTATCCATATTTTTACATTTTTATTTTCTCTCTCTACATACATACATATGATAATGATGTTTTAAGTGAGCTAAACGCCGCTCAAGCAGACATGATTTGCACGGTTGATAACATTAAGGAATAAAGATAGTGTAGCTTGTGTAAACATATTTGCATTTTGGAAAGCAACCTGAACAATTACAACTAATTGAATCAAACCAAACGAGACTTACAGTTTGGACGGGTAATCAGACACTTAATGATTTGTAACATGGAACCATTCTTGTCAATACTATCAAGTTTGTAAATAACCGAGCGGTGTTGATTGGGACAAACATAGCCAAGACAAAGTCAAAGTAAACCGTGAAATGAGGGGTGACAGTGTTAGGCTGAGGGGTGTTGCTCGCAGTGACAATCGTCTTGATGCTTCTAGTGGTGTGCGTCATACTGTGCAGACATGTCACCAACCAAACACAGTGCCACCCACTCAGCTTGTCCAAAACTGAGCCAGTCAGTTTGCAACCAAACTCGTTGCAGCAACACACCAGCTTGCAACCGACAATGTTTTGTCAATATTGCCATCCAACGATGGGCACACTTCCCGGCATTTCTCTCTCTCTCTCTCTCTCTTCATTCCCCACACAATTCCTTTATTCGAGTGCGTCACTTTTTGACCAACAAGTTTAACCTTTTTAGCAGGGCGAGAGGCAGCTTTGCTGCAAAAGCCCTGCTATTAATCTCATGTTTCTGTCCGTCTGACCGTCTGTCCGTCTTCACAAA
>WURS02323174.1:0-18159 GCA_011762765.2 Rhinocypha anisoptera
GTGTGTATTTGGCAACACAGTTGCTCTTTCACACCATGATGGGAGGGGGGAAGGGAAAGATAGGATTGACAGCAGAATTAGTGGGGGGGGGGGGTGGGAAGAAATACTTGGGGACATTAGAGAGGATAGGTTGATACTGACAAAGTCATTAGAAACAGTATTATTTTCATCTTGTTAATAGAAAGCAATTTCCACCTGTTTGAGAGCGTCCATTTTCCTGTCTTTCTTCAAGATGTGCTGTATTTTTGGTGTAAAATCAAAGGAAAACTAAGTTATCCACATTATGAATATCCATACATTCCACATTGGATTATGACATGTCTGATGTAATTATGAGATTTAATTGGTTATTAATGATAAGTAGAAGGCAAATTTCCACTGTTAAAAATATACAGTGAAACCTCCGGTTACGGACGCCTCTTACATACAGGCACCTCCCACTTACGGACAAAATTTGATTCCCCAGCAGAATTATATGCTCTTGGTATCACCTCTAACTTAAGGACACCTCTGACTTGAGGACACTTTCTGCTGGACCATTAGTGTCTGTAATAGAGAGGTTTTTCTATACTTAATTTTGACTAGTTTAGATGTCACTGCATCATCATATGAAACTGGTCGAAATAAAGTATAAATTTAACAGTGGAAAATTGCCATATCCTTATCATAAATGTGTTCAAATTCCACTACACCATGCCTGAAACTATGCAATTTGTCTAATTGGTTACACACAAAATAAGCAACTGTATGTGCTTTGAATCTTCGTTTCCATACTCCCTATCTTTTTTGATCTGTCAATTGTATGCACCATCATTGTTTTTCCTCATTCATCAAAATTGGCTTTGTCATATAGGTATGATGCCAATGAATTTCAAATTTAAAATTTCAACAATTTGCAGGGGCATATCAATGAATAATAGGACTCTGTGCAATACCTCTGTCTTTATTGAGGCCATATTCATTTATTAAAAATTGTCTCTCTTTAAAGAAAGAACGAGAATACATAATACAGAGAAATCCAGGCTCCTACCTACTACAAACCCAAGTTCCTACTTTTGTGTCCAGTACATTCCAAAAGTTTAGGTGCCCTCTTACTATAATCGAGCAGTCCCATAAATTGTGCTCGGGAAGTTTTTTTTGAAGACTTAATTGATACAGAATATTATAATTACATGAATCTTCCATGCCAATATGTGGACATAATAGTAGGAATTCCAGGATCATGTTTAATCTGTGGTTATACTGAGTTAAAATAATTAAATTTTGATTTAAGATCTTTTAATATGAATATGCATCAATATTTCTACCATTCATTTTTACATTTAGTTACAGAGAATTATAGCAATTTTAGCAATGGTTAAATGTATATACTTACTTGAAATCGAGTTATATATAACATTTATAAAACTTCATTGCTTACATTTTCAATATATTTTTATACTAAAATCTTTCAGCACTTCAACATTTTCCATTTTTATACTCTACTATGAAACTTTATTTTCCTTTAAAATACATAAAATTTATTGTTTTTACTTCAAGGAACAATATTTTGGCTAAACTGTATTTTTATGGACAGTTTATTGCCTCTTGTGACTGACAAACCACATATCATACTTAATCCATTAAAGTTTATTTCAGGAGAGAAGTAGGAAACATCAGATTTTGTAGTTAAGGGGCTTGCATTCAGTAACGTCTGAAATGCAACACAAAGCTTTATTACATTATTTGTAGTAGCTCTCTGTTATAGCCAATCTTCATTTGGGACATTAATTAGAATTATGTATATATTTGGATTTGATTCATTTATTCATTATAACTAGCACATGGAAAATCAATACTATTTCCTCAATCATTTTGATTTTTTATTACCTCACATAAAGGAGAGTAATTGTTAGAGCAATTATGCCACCTGGTGAATGTTTCACTTTCCTCCATGCCATTAAATTCAGAAATTGTACCAAGCAACTATTATTCCAAGCACTCAGTTTTTTATCATATCAAGTGAGCGCTTCACTTCTGTCTGGTGCAGTCAATGGAATGGGCTCAGATGAAATAGCCTTATGTGATAGCCAGTTGATAGTAGGAATCTTGTAGAGAGTGAATTGATTCCAACATAACATTATTGTCATACCCTAAGCCTAAGACCAAGCTGAGATGGATGGGAGGTGTGCGTAGGGTCACTTCATAAGTCGAGATAAGTGACCTGAGTGGCAATGAGGGCACCACAGAAGCTAAGGAAGGCTGCCACAGCCACCACTGCTGTTGTGGAACCAACAGCTGCCACAAGGCTTCCCATGAAACAGGAGAGTGTTAACTGAGCAAGGAACACCATGCTGCTCACAATGGCTACGTCAGTCCCAAGACCACGGATCTGAGCATGTGTTCCACCACCCTCTGCAAACTACAAAAAGATATTCAGTGAAATTTTAGGGGTAATGAACACTTTCTGTAAATCAAATAAGGTAATAGTTTCATATTTAATAGTATGTGGTCAACCCTGATGTAATAATTATATTGTATGGGAAAATTCCATTTCTGTTAGTTTCATAAAGATCTGGATTAGACATACAAATGTTCTTTACAAGACCCACAAAACACATATTTCTGTTACCTATTACTAGTATTTATTGTTGTTTATTATTTATTATTATTACTAGTATATTATTTATTTTTATTTATGTATTTTATTTATTTTGAGTATGCATATCTTAAAGTTAATTATTCACTCTCTATTTGGTGGATGATAAACTATCCACTCTAAATAGTTTTTAATAAATTCTAAATTATCAAATTTCTAAATATGTATTGGATTTATTCAAGCTGATTTCTTCTTTGGATTGCATTTTCATTTTGTTTAGTAAATCTGAGATTAAAACTGAAATAGCACTTTTCTTATAATTAAGTAATCTGAAAATCATAAAGACTTATTTTAATAGCCATGTTTATAGATTATGCCTGTCAAATTATTTCAGAGGGACACAAGGTTAAATTGGTAATGTGATAAAATGGTCCAATTGTACTTGGCTCATATATCTTAATGCTCTACTACTTCAGATTGCAGTTTCAATTAAAATATTATTTGAAACCTGTCCAAGGACAGATCCACCCAAGAAGAAGTCTTCTTTTGGTTGAATAGCATAAATTTACATTGCCTGAAGGTATTCTCATATTAATTTGCTACTTCATAGATTGGCAATTTAGTAATGCAATCTCACCGTTCCAGAGGCATGGTAGTGTGCAACCAGCAGGTATGGCATGGTGAAGAGAGTTGAGTACATGACACCAGCAGACCATGAAAATAATAATACAGCTGCAGGGTGTCTACATATGGCCATCATTATCATTCCACAACAATATACAAGCTGTCCACCAACATACACAGCACGAGCCCTGAAAGAAAAAAGAATGCAAGGTGATTCATAAGAGACTGTTGGACTCCTGGACTGAACAATTTCTAAAAATTGATAATCTAATAACTATTCATTTCAAAATGTGTAGTTTAATTTCATTCCCACATACTCTGTACCCTTAGTTTTGGTAACAGTTGGAATGAGTCAGCCTTATCCTAAACTGGATTGTATATAATCTCCTAGAGAGTTCAATACTTTCCATCTGTAACCTGTGGTTTTTAAGGCAGTGATAAGGGTTTAATAAGTTAAGCTGGGAAGCCAAAGAACAAGACAAAACCATAGATCAAAGTAACTGAATAAAGTCCAAGGAATGACTGGCTCCCTGAGTCTTCTGAGAGATTACTAGGTTAGAAAGCAAAGAAACCAGAAAACCATGTCGACCACATGTTGACATCTACGAGGTGCAAGATTATATTCATATCTATATCCATACTGAAAAAGTAAAAATATAACTCAGTTCTCTGAAAGTGCATATGTGACATCTAGAATGATCCTGAACCCTTCAGTAAATAACCAAATACTGTAGAGTCAAGACTACTACACTCATATTTATCGGCATTGGCTAATATTGACAATAAACATTGTTATTCCACATTGGAAGAAGGGACTTTATAGTCCCAATCTTGCCTAAATAAAGGCAATTTATTATTATTATTATATTAAACTTAATTTTCACAACCAAGGTTTTGACTTACAAAGTCATCAACAGGCGTGATATAGAAAAAAAATGCTGGTTTATATACCAAACCAAGTGTGGGGGGAGTGTGTGTTATAAAGGTAGGTATTGGAGGGTAAGGCAGCAATGGTTTGAGTAGGAATGACCAATCTCTTGAAGCTGGATAACTGTCACTAGATGATTAAAAGGTGGGGGAGGGAGAGGAAAAGTGAAAGGGATGGCAGAGCATGCATCTTTTTTTGCCTACCCTTCCCCAAAGTGCATGCATTACCTTCTCTTTCACTTTTCTTCTTTCCTCCATAATTAACTTTGTTGCATTTAAGAATTTATTGTGCCAAGCAACAGGTTATAATTTTATAATGTATAAATGTAATGTAGAAGTGAGATACTTGATATTATTGGGTAGTGTTTTATTAATTAATGGAATTGATTAAAGACATACCTGAACTTTTTTACCAGTTTCTCAATGAGCATGGAATAACAGGAGCACGAGAGGGAGTACATAGACATACCCCAACAGCCAAAGCGAACCCCCTCCTCATAAAGCTCACGTTCTGCAGAACCATCTTCAGCCTAAGTGAGAAGATAATGATTAAATAGAATTGATGCTGCTAATGATTAATTGAACATTTATTCTTCTTCATAAAAAATAAATTGTAATAGGTGTGTAATAGGCTATAATTATGTCTCATACAATCTATGGTAGTTGCTATATAGAGAGCTGTTATATACCAGTATAATGAGAATTCTCATCTCAGTAAATACAATAAACAGGGTAATTTTACTTACATAGCTTAGCTTAAGTGTTTTTAGAATATCTAAAGTATATTTACTATAGTTAAATCATATCCTTTTGATGTTTGACAATTTAAAAAACTTATAATATTTCAGCATATTGTGATTATCTATATATATTAATTTTGTAGCGTGTCAGTCAGTTACTTATCCACACCGTATCCATTTTGTTTTTTTCTCTCTCAAGTTTTGAGGTGCATTGAATGTGGATTCTCTATCTTCATGATTTGGTAGTAGTTATGAATTTTTGCAGTTGATGGTGCTGAGATAAATGCAAAAAACGTGGTGTTTATACAGTGGGAGACAACATATAATGAAAATACTAGCGCTTGAAAATTGAGAAAAGGTACTAAAGTGAGTTTTTTTCATTTTATTAAGGTTCTGTGACAGAAATTGGAAATTTGTTGTTTATATTTTGTCCAATACATCTTCAATGAGCGCACTATCATTTTGCAAAAATTTGTACTCTCCTCAGTCAACTGCTAACTGTAGTGGGCAAAGAATTGAAAAATGAAAACTTTTGACAGCAAAATAACTATTTGTAAATTTTACTAGGCTCAATGTGTGATAGAAGGTGGAAATTTTTCTTTTATTTTTCAAACAATAATCACTCAATGAGCGTAGTATGCTTGTTCAACAAATGGTACTCTCCTCAGATTATTAGAGTGAGTTTTTTAAACATGAAAAAGAAAAGGATACTTTACTCCATCCAATTTATGCAAAAAAGTAAAAATGGCTCTCTGTGTGATAGAAGGCTGACTTTTTGACCTCATCTTTTTAGCTATGACTACCTGATCAGCGGATTGACTCTATCTAAAAAATGGTACTCTCCTTAGCTTACTAGAGTGTGTTTAAAAAAAGAAAAGGATACTTTGCTACTGCAAATGTATGCAAAAAGTAAAAATGGATCTCTGTGTGCTAGAAGGTGGATTTTTTGTCCTCATCTTTTCAGTTACAACTATCTGATTGGTGGGGTAACTGTATCTCAAAAATGGTACTCTCTGCAGTCTACTATAGTGAGCATTGCCCAGAGAAATGAAAATAATGAATGTCTTTACTCCAAATTGTTTACTTATATGTTTCACAAACAATTCTAAATTTTGTTTTCATTTTTGGGAAACATATACACTCATTTACATACATTTCCCACTACTCCCACTAGGGTAAAAACACAAAGTTCACTTCAAGAGAACACCAGACATTGATTGCCTGCAAAGCAGGCACATAATGAATATTGTATGAAAATGAAGTAACTTAATGCTACTTATTTCTGAATATCAAAAAACTCAGTAGATCTAGGAAGATATATCTGTATTAAATATATTTGAGGATCAACTGTTCACATATTTTAATATAAGCACTCAACACAAATGCAAGTGATAAATAAACAACAAACCTTGGGGTCACCACCATAAACAGCTTCACCCACAAAGTCAGTGAAGTAAAGTGAATAGCAGACATGTGCCATCCAGCAGAAGAGGTTGGTAGCACAAAGAATGCGTAATGAAGGAGGCATGACCACAATTGAAGATAGGTACTGCCTGAGTGTAGGCGAAGTCTCTGCAGTAAATTCACTGCCTCGTGCATCCTGTCAACAGAGAAAAAGAAAGAAAATCAATGGTTTTAACTTGAAAATTTGTGTTAATGCCATAAGTAAATCATTGGACTCAATTGAAGTAGCTGAATGAAAAATCAGAAGAGCTACCTATTTCCTTCTTCAAATATTGTCTAATTCTCCACTCCACTACCTACTCAAATAAATAGCTTACTCTCTGAGAATGTACCTAATTTATACAGCCATAATTCCTAACTCCCATAATTTGAATTTTTTTTTGTCTCATCCAGCTGTCATATACTATCTTTAGTTTCTTTGTATTTCTTTCATTCAAAGTTTGCATAGTTTTAATTTTTTCCTCTTCTTCTTGGTCCTTAAAATTATGGCTGTTTGACTGTATTTACATTTTATGATTTATTTGTTCAGGGTTTTATTTTTACTTACCCTATAAACAAGTTAAAAAAATCTAACTGCAAAAATTTGTTAAAACTAAGTGATTGATATCTTTACAATAGTTTTCTTACTGTAGAAGGGGCTGCTCCATCCCCAGCTGGTTGCTCTGTTGCTGTGGGTCCAGCAGATGAAACATCTACAAGTACAGTGGTGTCACGGTTATTTCCATCTCCAGAGATCTCTGTTCCTTCAGTACCCCCTTCTGTTGCTGACCCCCACTAGTTAGGGAATGAAATGATAGATTAAATCGAGTGAACTAATTTTTAGTACCCTTATGATTTTATAATTTATATTTTATAATGTTCATTAATATTGAACTTTCCAAAAGTAGTAGGTAGTCTAGTAGGTTATGCTTACAGCAGGAACCAGTTTATTCTTGTGCAAACATTATCTGAAGGAATCTTCATAATATATTCATTATTGAATTGATGCCTGTCATTATACATATTTAATTTATGCCAAGTTACTCCAAATAACTCTAAGAAATTATAATAAATGAAAAGTGATACTCTCTGTACTAAAATCTCTTCACTGAGTAGTACTATACTTACCAGAAATAACTCTACAAGTAGCATCAAAAGATCAAACTATTTATGGCTATAAAGAGAAGAAAGCATATTTTATCTACTAAAAGTTAGATTTATAACATAATTTCTTTGTCGCTGTAATATTTTATTTTCTAGCATAAATTTACCTGGCTATATAGCTACCATATTATGATATTAAAAAACTTACAACACAATTGAAATGTCAAGTTCAATAAAATAATGCTTTTCTATACAAATGTAGACTCTCTGTGGTCATCAGTATAAGTGATAGAAATTATTAATTCAGTTTAGGACAGAGGAGGAATTGTAAAAGAGTAGTGTATAAAATAAAAGTGGGAAGGGTGGAGGCATCTTAGTCATTTTGGGAATATCTGATACTTCTCAACTGGCATATACTTTTTATATTAAAATCATGTGGGGAAAGGTAGAGGCGAATTCACACAAATTCTTGTTAAAGAAAATAAAGGTACTAATTTTAAAGAAGTAAGTTTTCAATGATATTGCACTAAGTGTTGTTTGCTTAACACTATGAGAACATTTTAATGGATTGAGGAAATTATGCATGTTTGCCAATGGGTGTCAAATCTTTATCATCTCTCACTCTCACATCTTATTAACTCACAGGTGGGGGAGGTGGTGGTGGTGGCAGAGTGGCCAGGGCACCATATGATGGGTGGTGAGAGGGCAGGGCAGCACTTGAGTCATCACATGGACCAGTGGCTGCAGATGATGTCAGTGACATGGTCTCCCGGCGCACCTGTGTAAAATTTATAATTTATTTATATTTTATTTAAAATTTATCCTTGAGGAAATATTAAAAATTTTATGCTAAGGTATTAAGGAAGTTTAATGAATAGTGCTGCTGTCCAGAAAGTCAAACTACATCCACATTAATTGTTGAGAACAAATCATGGTCTTTTGTGTGTTCTAAACAAATTTGTGTAAGCAATTTGTTTTGTAAATCAACATTTGAGCAAACAGTCTTATTTATATCCCAATAAGAATACTGTTTGCGCCTTAGGTTTTCTATTATGATGATTTTGATTTTTAAACTCTTGATTGAGAAAGAGTAAAATATTCAAAAGACAATATATTTTGAAAATTTTAAAATCAGGAAAATGTTGAATTAAACCAGAGTCACAATACCAGGGGTAAATATAGATCCCTGTTTTAGATTTCCTACTACATTAAAATCTGAGAGTATATGCCTCGAATACTAAAAATTGTTGCCAACTTTTGTCAGGAATGTGAACAGTAGTAATACTATTCATTTTTTTTCACCTTGAGTATAATATTGTATTGTATTTATTATATTTTGTAACCACTGATGGCATCCATTATAGATGACACTATGAAGGATATCATTTTGTTCAAATCAGTTCAGTTATTCAATATGTTTATTTAGTTCTCATTAGTCATTCCAGTCATCTTCTGGCACTTTAAGAATATTTTATAGTTTTCCTTTTATGATTACTTTTTTGTATTTATTTGATTCGATGTTCAGATTTATATTTGAATTTTTTTTTACAAACTAAACCACCTAAAACCTCACTCACCTTCTCCAACTCTCCTGCATCTTTTTCCAGAATTTCTAGAGGTATTTCCTTGAAACTGCTCACGGTGACAGCAACACAGGTGACGAATATAAATGTAATTAATGTGAAGACAGCACGGACATGCCCCCCCAACATGGCACCTACAGGGTAGCCAAATTGCTATGAGAGTTCATTCTAACATTAACTTTCAAAAATAACATTTTAAAATAATATAATTATAACTTTCCACTCCTGACAAATAAAAATTACATAATTAATCTAATCTACTGTTTTTTTTCTGAGAAGTATCCTTATTGATATAAAAATCTGCAGTACATTTTTATGGTTCTTACAAGGGTCAATATTTTGACTAGAGGAATTTTAGAGAAGGAATCCTTAGAGTTACCATTATGAGTGATAAAAGATTTTATTAATAATCCACACACCTTTCAAGGCATGAAGCAACCTTTTAATTTTGGTGCAATGCACAGTTAATGGTTTAGATTTTTTTTACCCATGTCTCTCTTTTGGTATAGGAATGAATTCATCTTGAAGTAGATTTCCCTTCCTTGAGATGATAGTGTTTGTTAGAGTCAAGTGAAAAAAATAAATTCTATCAGCTCTCTTTGAAAAAATATAAAACTTGAAAGAGTTATAATAAGTTAATTTCATTCAAAGCTAAAATATCTATTCGCTTCATCATTCTTAGGTTTCAAACTCTGAAGTTGATGAGCTAAACATGGTGCAATGTGGCAGGTGAAATTAAGCCACCAAGGATAGAAAGAATGAGTTTTATAGAGGAAGGTATATTTCTTTAAATGCAGGTTTTGGACTCAATTTATTAATCTATTAAAAATTAGAATAATTCACACTACTTGTATTTTTATTACAATAATGCTTACCTAATCAATATGATACTTAATACAAAATAATATAAAATTATATGTTAGTCACATTATACCCAGTACAGTTGCATCCCAGTTGATTCCTCCAAGGGCATACCCAAGTGACCCGCCAAGACCAGCCATGATGGTAAATGTGCTGAGTCCCCTCGCGTGATCATCTGGAGTTAAGCAAATGCATAAATTATTTGAATCATTATAGAATAAAAGCAAGAGATGTGCTAAAACGTTTTAAATATCGTACAATCACATACAAGAATACAAGAAAATAAAAACTTTGCAGAGGAGGAATCTAATGTTATTCATAAAAAAGATGAAAAAATAATGAAAAGGTCAACCAAAAAATTATCTACATGAGAAAAAATTAATTAAATTGTGATTATCAAGTAGCCAGGAAAAAAAATCCAATTTGCATAATGAAAGAGCATTTCTACTAAATAACATCAGTAAGGATGCAAACTATACTCATTTTTGAAGCAGTTTTGTAGCTATGAACTAGTTTTTGTTGAATACTTATTATCATGAAATTGTTTAGAAGCCAATGTACTTTATTTATTTTCCAATCGCCCACATGCAGCACTAAGAGGCCAATTTACAGTGGACACCATAACATTAATTTAAATAACAATGACAAAACACACACATCCATGCCCTAGGTGGAGATAGAAAAATCCACCTAGTCGGGATTCAAACCCGTAGCCTCTGGGTTGACAGGCGAGGATATTAACCCGCCACCACCGTAATGTACATTTAAAATTATATTTTGTACATGTGTGTATACTTTATATGTATATGTCTATGCCAAAAGAGTAACGTTAACTAAAGGATTTCTGAAGACTTCCATGAGAAAGTTTCACAAACCTCATATATTTCATAGCCTCAGATTTCAGCTAAGTGAATTAGTGTAGTGATAAGTTAAGAGATTACATGAGAGAAAGAGATTTTAAGATTGGTGGATGAGGTTAGATAGAAAGGCAAATTAAATATTTCCTTCTCAAACTACTTAGTCAAGATAATTTGAGTATGCAGAGTTCACCTTGAGGGAATAGTCGAAATCTATGGCATTCTTAACCTCCTCGTTAACCTATTATATTGGAGTAACATATTTATATGATACAGATATTTCATACTGTTTAGAAATAGTGGTTATATCCGATTAAAGAATAATATATCTCGATGAGGAATAAGTTTGAAAACTTCAGCTTTCTCCAATGATCAGTTCTTTAGAAGTAAAAAATGATTTGAGTTAATAATATGGCTTCATGCAAGTAATAAAAGTAAATTAGTACCTATAAAACTGATAAGAGAGTGAAACTGTAATAAACGACATAGAATCCTTTTAATCTGTCAGAGAGATGTTCATAATAATATATATATAGCTTAAATATCTAACTCGACAATAGATTTTTTCGCACAAAGTTTCACATCTGCATTTCTCAAATCCTCTTTTAAGTCGCTATTTGATGAACCTTCCTTGTATCCTTCAACTACCTGGGAAGCAGGATTATATGGCATGGAAGAAGTTCTACGGATATCAAGGGTAGATTAGCTCAGGCTTAGAAGGTATTCATGGGGAAGAGGTAAATGGTAAGCTCAAGAAAGACATCACACCAAACAAGGAAACAGTGTGTGAAAATATTCGTATGGAGCATGGAACTCTATGGATCAGAGACATAGACCACTGGAAAAGTAGATCAGAGAAGAATAAAGCTTTCGAAACATGGTGCTGGAGGATGATGCTGAAGTTCAAGTGGACAAACAGAGTTAGAACGAGGGATCGTACAGAAGAGCGGAAGAAGGGAAGACAATAAAGAGTGCTACGCTATAGAAGAGAAAAATAAGGTGGATAGGAAACACTATGAGGTATAATGAGTTCATAAAGAATATAATAGAATGAAAAATCGAGGGGAAGGCCCAGGGAGGAAGGCCGAGGGACAAATATTCTTTAGATTGACGTACTGATGATGATGATTTCATGAAAAAATTAGGTGCAGAGTTTTAATTTTGATAACAAACCATGCTTAATTATTTTTTCACAAATTAGCTACATTTCCCGATAAAAAGATTTTTTTCTCTTGCGAGGAAATGAAAGGAAAAGAATATTAAAAATTATAATAATATGATTTTAAGAAGAGTGGTAGAGTTTATCCATTTGCCTCCAGACCAGATGAAGAATGTTTTTATGGAATTAATTACCAATCGCTTCACCAAATAAAAATTATTTGAAGTAAACGTAATGACTGAGAAATGTTGAAGGAAGTGTACAGGAAAGAAGAGTGTGTCTAAAGGTAAAGGTACAGGAATTGTAAGGGATGGTAAAATCATCCTGGTGGTTCTTATCTTGTCGACCTAGAAATAAAATAGCCCGAGAACAACGGAGGGATTTCAGAAATTCGTGTACATGTTCGATAAGGAGTCATCGCGATGTATTGTCAAGGAAGGGGAGCGTGGCTTGAAGTTAAAGAGCCTGCAAAGGAGGCGTGAGGGGAAAAGGGCACGAAGGGAAATATATGCGGCGATAGAAGGATTTTCATTGGTGCGAGATTGAAGCCGTAAATAGAACCCCGTCTTTTATTCCGTCTCAACGGAAGGAGGTTTAAGGGTATTCGGGGGGGGAGGGGGTGGAGAGGGGCTGCTGTATAAGGGGAGAGAGAGGGAGAATCGTTGGGGTAATCAAATTGAAATGGGGTAAGGATCAACGGAGGCCATTCGGGCCGAGACATGAGGCAATCGCCCGGCGATTTTAACAGAATAAGCGGATCGCTGCGTCCCTGGTAGAGAAGGGTGAAAGGAGAGAGTGAGAGTGAGGGGACGGGAGAAGGAATGGGACGAAGATAGGAGAAAACAGAAGACTCCCATAGCGATCACATTCTCAATGGGAGGGAACAACATTGAGGCAATTCATTTTAACTTGATTCGGGATCAAAAGAGTATAAAGAAAAATTAAAAATCAATGTAGGTAGTAGAGCTAAAATAATGCGGGAGTTAAAATAAAAAAAGACAACTGTGGATTGTGGATTATATATATTATTGTAATTGTTTATATAATATAAATATTTGGCGAGAGATCTGAGCTGACGGATTAGGCATCCAATGATTAAATAGCTGTTACGAAAATATCAACTTAGCTGGTACTGGAAGAGGAGAGTATTTTAAGTAG
Source organism: Rhinocypha anisoptera (assembly GCA_011762765.2). Lineage (NCBI taxonomy): Eukaryota > Metazoa > Arthropoda > Insecta > Odonata > Chlorocyphidae > Rhinocypha > Rhinocypha anisoptera. The sequence goes on from WURS02323174.1 coordinate 13,035, forward strand.
TCAGTGAATTTTCGGTACAGTGTACTACTAGCACTTGTCGTCGAAACGAGATCATACGGACGTTTCGACATTTTTTTAAAAACCCTCTTGAATAGGGATTTATCGAAACTTACCAGGGACGGTCACATCGAGGAGGTAGGCTCTAGACGGGCTCTGGCATGCGTCTGCGTCGAAGTCAAGCAGCACAGTTCCCAGGATGGTGAAGAAGAGACCCCAGGGGTGAGACGGGGGTGGCCCTGGGGTGCCACCAGGGGGAGTCGCGGGACCGGTGGCATTGCGGTGCGTGGCGGCGGGCGGAGGAGGCCGTGGGTCGCCCATGGCGTATCCCATGTCTTCGCCGTTGGGAACCAGGATGAGACCTTCCGTCGTGAGAAATGGACAAGACCTTGTCATTCAATCGAAGATGATTCAAGAAGAGATATCGGCCCACAACACGTAAATGACGTACAGTGATCCGTACGATGTTAATCCGTTCCACGGAACCGATCATATTGTGAAAATATCGAAATTTGAACCTGATTTAACAACAATTCATTAATCAACAGCATTAGTGATATATATATATATATATTCCTATTATTCGATACTTAGATTACCAGAAACGCGTTACGGGAATTGCTGTAAAATCAGGTTCAACTTTCGATATTTTAATATATATGTATATATAACGAACACACGCACACACTTATAGACATTCACACAAAGAAACAAGGAAAACGATAGACTTACAGAACGGAGAAATATTTCGGGGCTCCCGAAATATTTATCCGTTATGGAAATATTAAGGAGCCCCGAAATATTTCTACTTTATGTAAGTCTGTATATCTTTTTCCTTGTTTCTGTGTGTGAATGTCTATAAGTGGTGCGTGTGTTCGTTGTTGCTGCTTATCTGAGTTATTCCTAAGTATATATATATATATATATATTGCATATTTGGTTAAAAACGGTGAGGAGAAATAAGTCAATTGTTTACACAATGCTCACTGAATAATTAATTACCAATGCGCGCATTTGTAATTTTGTAATGTGATTTTACAAACGTAAAGTGACAGACGTTCTTTTTCTTGATTTAGTAAATCGTAAAGGGAGTTCATCGCACTGTGAAACCATCATCTATTTATAACATCACAGACTTTGACAGGAAGAAAAAATTACTTTTCATATGGATACCATGGAGAAATGCCGATGTTAGTGATTTCTTCCCGCATAAATCCCCGCGAGAAACTGTCGACATATCGATCTTTTTTCCGTGTCTCGATGCCACTGATATCAACCCGTATCAAAGTTAAGCTTCTTGACTTCGACGTTCCACCACCACAGCCATTAACTCGTAGTTTTGCCAAGGTGATGGAAATTATTGGTCATTCACATGTAATTTACAATCTTCAATCCAAAACGAATTCCATACTACTAAGGACTAAAACTATGCGAGAGTAAACATCACTGCACAGAAAGCAAAACAAAATATTAAAAATCGACAGCTTCATTTTGTGGGAGATTGTGATCCTTCATTAAAGCGGACAGTTGCAACATTTTTTCACGGCGTGGCCTCGCATTTTAAGAACCTTAGGCCGTTAAATAGCTTCCTTTTTCGTTTGCTCGTTAATCAACTCGTTTGCGGAGGAAGGAGACTCACCGAGGAGGACTCCGAGGGCGAGGGCGATGATGAAGGGCCGCCGGCGCCCCAGGTTGAGTCGGCACCTGTCGGAAAGCGAGCCGAGGACGGGCGTGAGGAAGAATCCGATGGTGGGCGAGAGGCCCCAGACGAGCGTCATGTGGCGGTGTTCCACGCCGATCTTGAGCAGCGTCGGGGAGACGAAGGCCGTCTCCGCGGCGTACGAAAACTCGATGCCCATGACGGCCGCCGAGATGCGGATGAGCTCGGCCCTCTCTTTCCGCCTACAACCATCGCGAAAGAACATAATGACCGCATTTATTTCATATTCACGCGGTCAAAGTGAACTGGAAAATATTTGTATCATTGTTTCGGGCTCATTCCCTCTTTACTGCACATCTCTTTATTGATATATATGTGATTATTTATAGGCATATATATATATGATTTAGTTATAACGTTTTTGGAAGTTTTTTTATAATGACAAAACCTCAAATGCTGAAGATAACATTTACTTAACAGGTATACTGTGTATGAGAAAAGTTTATCAACTAAGCCGAATTAAATATTATATACGTAATCATCATTGGTAATTCAATCCAGAGATTGGTTTACTGCAGCCAAGGCTGCATTTTCTAGGGATATATTGATGTGGTGGTTTCCCCATCGCCTTCCACATCGCAGTACTGAGGCCGATTCCGTGAACTTCACTCTCGCCCTCAGCTGTGGCAGTTGATGCCGGGCCGATCCTCTTGATCTGCCCCATCAGTGCCTACTGGTGAAGCATTTTAATTCCTCTTTGGGGAACTTATTCAGAGAGGAATTAAATTCAAAGAGGAATTAAAATGCTACTTTAAATCCACGGTGACTCTTAAAACTCTCTTTATAAAGTGCAAAGATAAAATAGAACCCAAGAAAAGAAGTGGCATTTACGCATTACAGTGAAGTGATTGTGATGGCGAATATGTGGGTCAGACCTCCAGAAACTTTGATTTACGGACAAAAGAACATTTAAGTGCCTTCAAAAACCTACAAGACAATAAAAGTAATTTTGCTAAACATTTGTTAAATTCAGGGCATAACAGTGATTTTGATGTTAAAGTTCTAGCTTTTAGTGACCATAGGCGCGAGTTGGACGCTAGAGAACAACTCGAGATTTGAAAAAGATTGTATGACCCAGACCACATTATTTTAAATGAATGCTTGATTCCGGCCTCTTCCCTAATCCTTACCACCATGAGTCACCTTCCCTTAAGGGAAAAAGACTCCTCAACCGATAATGTCCTGTTAACCCCCCCCCCCCATAGGCCACTTACGCCTTGCACAACCCTCCTTCCAACCCCTCAATAGCTATATATTAAGATCGCAATACCTCTCCTTGTCATTTAGGCACCTGACGATGATGCCAAAGCATTGAAATCCGGATTGTGCCTTTTTATTTTATATTTGACCATCCAGTGGAGAGTAAAAGTTATTTTAAAGTAACTATGAATCCTCCTTCCAAAACCCTCTCATATTTTAAATACGTTTCAAACAATTCCTTATTCTTCAATACATTTATTATGTAGATGTAGATTACATTAATTCTTTGATATCGACTTGTCCTTCTTTACTTTTATCCATTTCCAAAATATATCAACTTATTTTTTTTCTCCATTTCGGGAAATTTTTCCTAGATCCTTACAAGCATATTTTTCAATTTAATATTATTCAACTTCCTTGTGTGGATTGAATATAGCTTTCCTTTCTTTCCTACCTTTAACTGAAATACTATACTGCTCCTTCTTTTAACACACAAATTCCTTCCCATCTTCATCCCAAATATTTCAACCAAACCTTCATGTTCGACATCTTTCGCTGCCCCGACGACATCTTTTCTCCACACACAAACCAGGAAAGTCTCTCATCACTTTCTAACGTCATTCATTTAAAGACGTTCCCAAGAATCGATCTTCCTCTTCCGATATATTTTTCTCTTTCCGCCAAGTTTCGACTGGAGTTTCTAAACAAATATGAATTCACACGCCTTTCTTAACGTGACGTCTTGTAGCTTTTGAAATTTTACCCCTGTTCACTCCAACTTTTCTCGTCTCTCACTCACTCCTCAGGTCCATTCCTGACATCACCAGAAAAAGAAACTGTTTCAAATTCACCATCTCTCATTACCCTTCAATTCTTCGCTAATCTTCGTCTCTCAACTACTTCCTTGGTGAATCTGTGCTTGGACAGGTCTCAATCGTACTGCTCCTTCCATATTGCCCGGTACTGTGTCGCCTCCGTTAGCTCTTCGTATGTCCTTCCCATCTTTGTTCGCCATCTAATTGTATCGCCTTCTTCCGCCCCCCTTCTCTCTCTCTCTCCCTCAACCCATACCTCTATTGACATTTTCATCAAACGGTCATTTCTTAGATTATGCCCTATTCTGTTCTCATTCCTTTATCTCATAGCCCTCATAATTCTTCTTTTTCGTTCCACAACACTTCCATTTTTTATTTTCCAATTTCTCATACCAGGCAATGAAATAAATCATACTTTTAGCGTAATACCTAACTTATGAATTATACTTGCTTAATTAAGGTGAAAATAATGAAGATGAGAACACTTGGTTTTTCCACATGAAAAATGTTTTATTATATACGACCTAGGTTTCGACTTGCAAAGTCATCATCAGGTCGAAAGTCGAAACCTAGGTCGTATATAATAAAAAACTTTTCATGTGGAAAAACAAGTGTTCTCATCTTCATCATGAATCGCTTCCACAAAGTAACGCCTGAAAAGACCCAATTTTAAGGGAAAATAACGCTTGTTGAGCACAAATAACAATTTTCATGATTATCATGGACTCAAAGGTTACCAAATAATTTAACCACTTTGTTTGTTTCATCCCTTCTATCATACACTCAATTCAAAAGGTCATTTTACAAGTTCAAACCTAAGCATACTTATGCTCTTTCCCTATTTTTCTCCGTAAACCCTTTCGCTTACAATAGAACGGCGAAATTACATTTTCTATTTATTTACACTTTTATTGCTTCCGTAATGTTATTTTACATACTATCTCCTCTCTCTCTCTCTCGATGCTATTGCAGATTTTTGAAGCAGGTACAATCAAGTTTAAAAGCTAAAGTTAAGCAAGGTCATCAAGTTTAAAATATTCTTCTTTAGTTACATTTCAGAATGCTCACTGTCATGTTTACCCAAAAAAATTTCCGTACTGCATTCCTGGATTCAGTTCATAGAGTATTTGTGAATCATCTCGCTACTGACCATCAAAATCTTTTTGGGATGATTGGAGATGTATTCATTACAGCCACAATAAAAATTGAAGGGGTACTCAGAGAGTCATAACAGCTGTTATCAGGAAAGAATACAGCCTTCGGGACTTTCTTCAAAAGAGGATGGGACGTTGAATTCCACTCTTTATTAACACTGATACCCCAGTGAGCAGGGACCGTGGCCGGGTGGCGTCTGGGCCGAAGCCGCACGCCAACGTCCCAGGCCACGGCGGGA
>WURS02323608.1:0-18153 GCA_011762765.2 Rhinocypha anisoptera
CGAAGATGTGGTACCCGAAAAATCACTCAGCTTGGGTTTAGCTGGAGGTGTCCGGAGGGTCGTCACCCGGTCTCGAAGCCGGGTCCCCCGGTCAGTAGCCAAGCACTCTACCCACTGGGCTACCACGGTCTCGTAACAAGATCGTATGTGTATCATAAATTATACTGTAAATTTTACCTGATCCACTGAAAATTGGTCAACTTGGAGAGGTGCCTAACTAGGGAGGTTTTATTGTGCATAATCCATGTTCACCTTCTCTTGCTGCTTAAGACGGTGACTTCGATAACTTAGGATTTGTTCGGCTGGTCGACCGCTGCGTACACGACATCGGTGTCCCGGTCGAGGTCCTCCGGGGGTTCGGTGACATGCAGGACGTTCAGTAACAGAACAACATTCAAATCATGCGGGAAACAAATTATCGATATAGGTACATAAAATACCCATGCAAGGTAACTAGAAAATACGTACCCTTCTTATCCTAATATTCCTCTTTCCGCTTGCGATTATGTCTATTTTAATCTCTAATTGTACGAGGAAAAAAGATATATTTAAAACTACACAGTATCTCCCTGATTTTACAACAGTGATCTGATCTGCTGTTGTTCGACGGGATTTATAAGACGTCCTTAGCTTCTTAATAAAATTGACTTTTGTCAATTAAAAAAATTACCTCGTGCTTCCAACTCCGGTCAGCTATTGGCTCCCTATCTAATTCTTCCAATAACGTCATGACACTGCTAATTTGATGGTGAAAACTTCTCACAAATCTAGTTTCTCTACTTTGCGCTCCGATTACAAAACTAAGCCATACCTTACTCTATAGGTCCTACTACGGTCTCATACACTCGCAGAAAAATCTAGCATAACAAGTGCAAAGTAACATCACTCTGTTACTCCCTCATAACATTTCCTCAGGTATTCTTTTCATAAACCGTATCTTTTTATTTACCATTCCGCAAATTTCCCGAATGTTTTACCCAGGACAGGTTTCGTATTTATCGTAACATTCATATAAGAAACGTATGCTGAGTTTGTTATATACTGGTTTCTCGTTTGCTGTAAATATTTTGGGGTGAACTATTCTTTCTCCGAATGTTCATCGCCAGGGGTTGGGTGGGGTTTGGTACGCCAGTGTTCTGTACTCGGCCTCCTCTCTTTAATCCTCTCCGCCGAGCCGTCTCACGAGCGATCTCCGCTTGCTTGCGGCGTCCGACGTGACGCCCCCTCACCACTTCGTCGCCGGTTTTTCGGGCGTCCCACGAGTGGGTGCCCTTTCACCCACGCGGGCGGACCGTCCGGCATGCCTGGCGCCTTCGTACCTCACTCCCTCCCTCCCACGAAATAAGGAATGTATTAAGGCGAACGATAAATAAGGACCTCTCGATAATTTCACAAATTACAAATAATTTTACGAATGTCTCGAAGGCACTGACGAAAACCCTAAGTGGTCCTGGCTCAATTTGCGCGTCTTTCGAGAGATGAATTTCGGATAAGTCCTCGTGAAATCAATGGAAGGTCCATATTTGTTTTTTTTTTAAAGTTAAAGAATTTATTGGAAAGTAATTGAAATCAGGGTTTTTTACAATATTTCATTCGAGAATAAATTATTAAATTCTGTTATTTTAGTTCAACAGTTATTTTAATTTACGTAGAAAGTATACGATTTGATGAAGCCTTCTGAAGGAAAGGAAAATGTCATCACCAAAATATTTAGACATTGAATAAGAGGTGTTTTTATGATCCGAATAGAGAACGCAAATTCCAGCACATAACGAACACCAGAAAAGTAATTCTCCATAGATATTAGTTCCACAGAATACCACAATACGGACTTTGGTGTCGGAATCTAGGTTGGAAATTGGTTCCGGATTGGTTTCACGGGTTCAGAAATGCACTGATCTTTAAATGATAATGTTAAACAAAGAGTGAAGTATCAGATGCATGATATGTGGTAAAATTTAATCATTCTGAATATAAAGACGTGCAATTTTCCACAGATATAATTTTTATTATCCCGGGTTTCATTGTTACTATGTCATCATCGGGTGATGTAGTAACATTGAAACCCGGGTTGTAATAAAAATTATATTTGTGGAAAATTGCACGTCTTTATATTCAGATTCATAACTTTGATAATGGAGGCACGGGTCTCATTTGTATTCAGTCAATAGAGTTAAATCTTCATTTGTGTGAATATACACATATCATCCTTCATTTAATATAATATATTTCTGAAGTACATATATTTGCGAATAATGGAAAAAATTAATCCAAACCAATCCACTCATTTATGTCTAAGACCAGCAAGCGCACTTTGATGCTTATTTGACTTTCATTTGAAAATTATATACATATATATATCAAGATATAATCCAACGAAAATGGCTTTATAAAGAGTGTCATTTACTCAGGCAGTCTAGAGTTGAATGCAATATAGACTTTAAAAAACAAACAATTATTTGAAATCGGATCGTGAAAACTTAATTTTTTGAATCGTGAATAATAAATGGTTTTTCCCTATAAATCAACCACAGTGAAATATCACCAAGACAACCAAGTGACCCCGGACGTAATAAAATTAAAAATCCCGTGTGGAATGACTATTAATATGACAGCATGCGAACGACACTTACGTGTCCTACAACTCCTACGGTAACATTACTTAAAAATACAATAATTGTATCGCATTATTTCACGGCATCACTGCACTTCACAATGCTATATTTCAATATTTGAACTTCATTTTTGTGATATTAATTAAGATGAAAGAATAAATCCATCGAATCGGTCAAATCAACGATGGGTTTCCGTTAACACCGAGGTAGACTGTGCACTTCGTAAACTATGAATAATGTAGCAGTTGAGAGAAAATTACAGGAGCAAACAAAAAACCAACACTGTTTAAAGGAAATCAAAAATAATAATACTGAGCAAACAAAACAATATTGATTTCCCGTCATGTCCCGATACCTTACCATATTTCATTACTGAAAGCGCAGGAAAAAAGACCTACCGATCCTAACTATACGTCCGTGACTCTTGGGTTTCGCTGCGGGTTTTTATGCAGGGAAAAGGCAAAAAACCCAATGCGTCCATGGGCATTTTCCTGAAAAATTCGCCCGAAAGCGATTTTCGAGGTGTGGTTTTTGACCGCGTTAAATCACCTTCGAAATAAACTTAGAATTCTTTGCGGGCGATCATCACTGCGGCGGTCGGCGAGAAGAAAATCCTTGAGCAAACACATCCCCCCCGGGGCTTTTTCGCATTTTGATTTTTGGCCATTTTTTACCTTGATGGAGTAGAGAAAGGCGAAGCCTCTCTCTCTCACACACACCTCCCCTTCCTTGCTCGTTCGGGAAAAAATCCGTTAAAGCAATGTAAATAAAAATGCACTTTCAAGACGGCACTTAAAAAGACACCTGCAAGAGTTTTCTCTCTTCGACCAAGAGCATCCAGAAAAACCTCTCACAGAAACGCTCCCAATTACTGCGTGAGAGAGAGAGATATCGGCCCGACCAATCTTCACGTCACGGAGAATATGAAACGGAAAAATAGGTGATCTCATTCCATTTTGAAGTTCATACGTACCCATGATTACCAGACGAACTGTGTTTGCAAAACCTTTTCTCTCTCTCTCTCTCCGAGTTTTTTCTTTTCGCTCTCAACATTTGAGCCGGTTACGATTTTCGCACGAGAGAGAAAAGAAGACTCTACATTTTTACTGTGGCCATAAGGTACGTTAACTGACTCTACCTTATGTGGTATATATGGCAGGTGCGATGGTGTCTATTATGTTTTGGGGACTAAATGTTTCCAGCGATGAGAGACATACTACATACTACGAAGATAAGATCGGAAGTTACTGTGTGAAGGAAAGAATATTCCTAAAGCAATACAACTTGCTCTCCCCGTAAGTCTTGGAAAAAATGACTTAGAGATTGAAATCTTAAAATCATTTTTATCACTAATCAATCATCATTAAAATCACATGTACGCATGCGTCACATACGGGCCCAGGGGGTACATTTACTCAAACACACAGGTGTTATACGTGCTCCTGTACGATAGCTATAAAAGTGCGTTTCTCCTGCGAGGCCTATGTTTTCCAAAGAAGACCTGTCGCGCCCAAAATATTCAGCAGCGGTTTAGCTTTGGGGTTACAGTCGCGTAACCGGAACTTGAACCCCGAGATTTTACCAAGTGCTCCGGTTAATGGGTTACCACGGGTTCTAACTTAATTATTACATCAATAATTCACCACCTACCGTTCTATCCAAAAACGCCAATCATCTCTCTCTACCCCTGCCTCGTCTACTCAATATTCAACCCTCTATTACAACCCTCAGGGAAAAGGGGTTTTTGAGGTTGTAATGGAGGGTAGAATATTGGGTAGGCGAAATAGGGATAGGAAGAGAGAATAGGGATTTTGGATAGAATTAGAAGTGGTGGGAATTATATCAATTTGAGAAAGTTTTAAGTTAGGATTTAGTGGGGAAAAATCTAACCTTAGGCACATCAAGAACTCACTTTTAATAACCGGTAGATTACCTTCAATAAAAAAAACAATTCATAAGTTTCATTTAGTTTCTAGCGAAATGTTTCAATGACAAAATATGCACCTAGATGATTCATTCCAATTTCCATAAACGTTAAAGTTCCCATAAAAATGGTAGTTGTTAAAATAAATCCCTCTAATTTAGGAGAACTCATATTGCCTAAGAAAGTAAATAAGACATTATTATAAACATTCAATCAAATTCACAGCACCGAAAGTCGTTTAACACATGATTAACAGAAAAACATTTTAAATGAGCTCGCGGAAAATGTGATGACATAATAGCCAAATAGAGAATAATTAAATAAAATTCTCCAAGTGTTTCCACTTTTCATTTAAGAATCTGATGCTTATTCTAATACTGTGTCATTATAATGACGCTTTTGCATAAACTTCATTAACTCGGGTTTCTTCCTTCCATAGTATGCAAATACATGTACGTATGCCTACCGTTATCTGTGAAATGCGTTGATGCGGCAGGAATCAGTGATTCTTCTGGTGTTGCTGATATTGTGTTTCTCTGATTAAATTTTAGAAAAACATCGGAAAAGTTTAACGTTATCACTACGTGATATGGGAGAACAGTCGTATTTATTTCAATGTTTTCCTTGTGCCTTCTTATTGTTTTAAGCCTTGGATTTATATGGAGGAAAGAATAATTTAGTATTAAAGAGGAAATAGTCTGTGTTTGAACATAATTATGGGTTAATAACGAAAAGAATTTAATTATAAAGCATGTAGCAGGTGATTGAGAATTGTTAAAACAATTGAATTCGAAGCCAATATGTGAATTGAAATTATTTTTTCGTTATATTAATACTGGTACAAAATGATACTCTTTCTTCGCTAATATTTATTTATTAATACTCGTGCTCCACTACGACATTTAAAGATGACTGTAAGAGACAAGTAAAGTGCTTACATAAAATAACATTTCGCCAGTTATAAATCATATTTCTCAGACAAATTCATAAATAATAAACCACTCCCTATGACCAATAATTTCCAATTGTCGGAATTCAAACAAGTTTCACGTGCGTCTGTAACCGCGGAATGAGCTTTTAAATAATTCACAAAAGAATCAGAGATTCCGAGGAATGGCTGCTGAAAAGCAGAAGACAGCAAGGTGCCCCTCGCTATGCGCAGCCTGACAGCCTCAACAAGTGACCAAGCAACCATTTACCACCCGAACTCTCTCCCCCTCCCACCGACCCGTCCTTCCACCCTCCATTCCCCCCCTGACCCTCCCCTCCCCTACCCCGACTGATGTCCACCACTGGGGAAAGGGAAGAGATCAGCGGCGCTTGTAATGCAAATGAATAAATAAGAAAATAGGGACGGCAAACGAGGGTGGCTTTGGTAGAGTCCGCTTGGCATGTCCGCCGAGAAGCACATATTATAGCATATACTAAGGAATTTAATCAACTGCTTCACTCATTATCTGATCGATCATTAAGAAATTTAATCAACTGCAGCCATGTAAATAAACAAAACAGATATTCGAGTGTTTTCAAAGAAAATACTTAAAACGCCGAAATATATTTTTTTAAACGATTTAGAGCATGAACACACGGCAAACTCACCATCATCCTCAGTACTTCAATCCCATGATTGTATGACTGCAGTCACCTTTCCTATATAGTGCTTGCTGTCTTACCCATTGGTACGCCTTCTTTCTAACGTCTCTCACAATTTGCCCTACATATTTGTCCCTCGGTCTTCCCCTCTACATTTTCTTCTATTATATTCTTCACTAACCTATTATGCCTCAAGTTGGGTCCTATCCACCTTGTCCTTCTTTTCCTTATAGAACTCCACCTCGACTTAGCTTCCTCCTTCGTACACTCTCTCATCCCAGACTCTGTCCGTCCACTTGATTTTCAGCACTCTCCTCCAGCACCATATTTCGAAGTATTCTATTCTTCTGTGGTCTGTTATTCTAATGTTCCATGAATCTGATACATAGAGTGCTCCATAGGAATGTTTTCACGTCTCCCTTCCTTGCACGGTGTGCTATCTTCCTGTTTTGAGGCCCCGTTCCTGAAAATAAGCTCGAAGAGAAAATGGGTTGATGCGCTTTCGGTCTTCAATTACTTAGGAAAATGCTTTTCATGCAATTATTTAATTTATTAAGTGAATACTCTACCAATTTCCCCCCCCCCCTTTGTTTATCCTCTCGTGGAAATTCTGTGATGGTCCCGCCAGCATCTAGCGGTGAAAGGAACAATGTTGACATTGTATGGATTTGCTTATGGCGATAAATCGTAGATCGGCACACGTTCCGAAATAAGGGCGATGACCACGTGCCTTCCAACACGCGTTCATCCCGTGGTCGTTCGCTCACTCACGCACGCACCCAGTCCAGTGCGTTCTTCGGACTAGATCCCGTGGAATTCCCAGACAGTTCACACATTAGCATAAGGACAGCCTACCCACTGGGGAAGGCGCATGTGGAATGGATTTCACGAGAAGAGGAAATTCGACATTTGGAGAATAGAAACGAGAACATTAAAGAGCACGAAGGGGAAGGCAAGACGATGGAGGGGCTGCTTTGGAAGGTAAAGACACGCTTGGGGAAAATCTTTATTTCCAAGTCTCCCTCTTGCATCTCCCGCTCAATTATTTCCACGGGGACCCTTTCGCCAGCTCTCATCCTCTCTCTTGCCGACGCGCTGGCTCCTTTCTTTTTCCTCCCCCTTCGGCCATCCAAACCTTTCCCTTAGTCCTCTTACAACTCACCAAAGAGCTCAGAAAATAAATTACTTGAGACGTCCACACAGCAAGTGAGAAGCCGTCGGCCACGTCGCCGGTATCAACGATTTTTACGACTACTTAAGTAGTCATAAAAATGCTTCACCAAAAGGTTTTGACCTCCGAAGTTGTCGTTTTTTTCAAGGAAAATGTCAAAGGAAACATATTTTTATACCGTTTGACTAACGCGATACTGCACATTACATTCATTGGTTTAGTACTCTGTGCATGAATTCCCCTCCCTTCTTCTAATTTAAAACCTACCTTAACAAGACCGTGTTCAAGTAGTTGATCGGATGTTTCAAAAACACACGATTAAATAATATGCCTCAATTGTGGAATAAAATGTAAGAATGACTATCTAAGGCCATATTTATATTTGTGAAGATTTAAATGTAAACGATTATATGCTAAGGTACCCTTGCTAATGCTCCTGAAATGTTTTTTCCCACCAAAGGAGAAGAATACAGCGTTTGGACGTTAAGCTCAGCATTTGGTTAACAATGCGGCAATAGGGGCAACTGAAGACTTTTATATGATTAGAATAGCCCATATAAAACCAACTGTAGCGGTGACTACATGTTGTTACAGGATAGCTGATGAAGGATTTGCTATATGAATGTATATTTGCTATATGTATGTATATAACACAGGATGAGAAAATTAACAGTAGAAATTACAAGAAATCCTGACTTATACACCTTCTCTTACACATTTGGTCCTCCTAATTTCGTTGAAATGAAAACAGCATGAATAAGTGGAAAAGGCTACAAGATTTTACAAAAATAACTGACGAAATACACAGTAATGACAATGCAATAAGCTAAGATCTAAATATTCCTTTTAGCGGACGAAAATAATGAGACCTCTTTATTTAATTATAGTAGCATTGGATGCCCAGTGAGCAGAAGGATAGGGTGCAAAACAGGGAACCGGTGCTCAAGGCCCGGTGGCGCCTCTAGACACCTCCGGCTAACCCTAGCTCAGCACCAGATCTTCCTGGGAAACCACACAGGGAACAGGGGAAGCTATTGGTTCTGCTACCCTCTACCATGATGTGTGAATTTTCACACGTCTTAGTGATTAGCATTAGGCGAGATATCGACCACCCTTAACTTCGAACCGACCTCAGGTTACTTTTAATGTAATTAAATTACCAGGGCTAAATTTGTTAGCGCAATGTTTGTTCATTATAACACGAAAAGTAATTTACTGCACTAGTATGAGTGAACAGAGAGGGAACCTACCTACCTATCCATTCACCGCAGTATCATTCATTTTCTTTTTTTTATTTGATAAAAGTGAGGTGGAGTTTGCATCATTTCACTTCATTAATTCGAAATTTACCAAGAGTGATGGATGTGGATGAAAATTAATTGCGAAAGGGATATGAGAATTTTCTGCCTCCTGGGAGGGGATGATCCAGGATAAAATGAAGCTGAGTATTAGCTTCGGGAAAGGGTTGCCATAAGAAAGGCCATCCTTACGAGAGATGGTGTCCCCTCACTTATCGCGAACAACTAGGAAGTCGTCGGGGCTTCTTTGCTCTCTACTTGTCGACAAGCGGAACGCATTAGATTAAAAGTGAACGATCATCGCCACGGACTGAGGAATCCACTTATCACTGAGGTCATCCCTTTTGCGGTACGTATTTCTAAAATGAAAGTATGCCAAGTGGACAGACCAAGTGATCCCGGAAGGGATCGAGAACTTCATGTTTGTGGTCAAATGTTTTTTAATTAGTTTTTTATCTCATGGGGGAATAAACATGACGATCTAAAACTAAATTATTTTTCCGACTCACGAAAAAAGGATAAAATAATTCTAATTAACTTGATTATTCACGTTACACCTCAATTTTTAAATATTTAATTTACCGATTATCTGTGTCAACTGAAATGTGAGTAGCTGCAAACGATTATAAGAGAAAGTTATTCTAACAAATTAAAAAAATATAAGCTTGTGAAAATAAAATTAAGCTCAAGAGAATTTCTGCGCGGAAAATGAAGATTTACGATATAACAAAATTACTACGTACTTCCATTCCATGACTGGCTGACTGAAGTCAAATATCGTATCTTACTCATTCTTCTTTCTAGTGTCTCTCTTACAATTTCCCCTGCCTTTTCGTTTGTCCGTAGGTTTGTCCCTCTTCCTCGCTGGGATTTCCCTTCTATATTCCCTTCTGAGATATTCTTCACTAACTCATTGTACCTCAGGACCACTAACCCATTGCACCTCCTATCCCACCTTGCTCTTCTTTTTATTTGTGTGTATGTTTAGTAGTCAAATCATTTTGTACGGAAAGAGTAAAATTCTATACACCCGTCAATTTTTCCCTTAGGTTACTGCGTTTCATTTCACAGGATGTAACCAATAGGAGAATATGTACTAACATTAAATTTAAAAACAAAAATTAAATAAACTATTAACATGAAAGCGAGTCGATATTTAATAATGGAAATATTATCATACTGAATCGTGTCTAATATTTATGATTTTTTAAGTCAAAAACACCTCTATGCCAAGAAAACTTCTAACAATATATTAAAAGTTCAAGCTTTGCAACTAAGGATGGATATAAATATCGATGTGTTATTACAAAACAAAGCGGAGAAAAAATAAAGATCATTCATACTGTTCCCGTTGCTGAACTTTTAAATAATTAGAAATTGTGCCTACATAAATTTTTTATCAAATAACTTCCTTCAGGGGAAATTTATCCAAGAAAATATATCCAACTACTTATAAAGCAACAACAAATTACCGCACAAACATTTTTGGCTAATCTTGGTTAATTCTTCGGGCTAGAATAGGCTAGAAAATAGTAATAGAGTAGGAATGGCATTTCATTATGTCAACTAGAAGGTCATGATATAAGAAATCGAACTTGGCTCTACTGTGTGGAACATAAATTGCACAGGAAAAATAAAACTTTCCGCTTTCCAAAATATTGTTGATATTATATATTTTCGCCCGGGTTCATCTGCATAGAATGTCTACACGTGTAAAGACCTGATGAGGTTTAGAAGGTCGTGCTTGCAAACATGCTTCTAAAATTCCCATTATACCGCAATAAATCCGGATAATTTATGAAATCTTGGATTCCAATTTCCTTTTACGGTATACAAATATTTTAAGGACATTCTATATTGTAAGGTATTGCACCAAGAAATATCTCTTCAAAATTATCTTCATCATAACGGTCTGGGGTGGTGTTGTCAAATGAATGTTCAAGAAAGTTACAAAAATGTTTCCATTAACGTGGCTTAAAATATGCCGTCCCTTATTTTCCAATAGCGGTTTACATTAAATCATCCAAATTCAATGTGCTGATCAACTGAGGGCGCCCTCTCTCTCCCAAAGCACCACTCCTTCCCCTCACTTGTGCTATTACTTCCATCTTTCCGCCAAACTCTCCCTCTTCGACTTCACCAAAAGAGAGAGAGATAACAGACTCGCCTCCGTCCCTCCAATCCGCCTCGCTATACCCTCCTCCACTCCCCCATCTTCCCCCCTCGGAGGACTTTTTTGAGATACCACGGATGATTGTGTGTGCGTGCGCGGGGCAACAAAGGCCTTTGTTCTTTTTTTCTTCGGAAACCAGCTCGAACCCCTTGTGACAGCGAAAAGGTCCGTATGTGAAATCACGGCGAGTTCCTCGGAAGTGGCTTTTTAAACTGGCGGCGAAGCATCCTGAATGCATAATGGGTGAAACGGACGTAAAATATGCCCCGGTATTCGGATTGAGGGAATGTTTTCTCACGGAAGCAAACGGAAGGTTCGTTACGGAACGTTGCTCATTTCGCGCCATAGCGATTCAAACAATTTTGAAAACTTCGGATAGAAAAAAACTTGTGTTATTACGGTATATATATGATTGCAGAATGAATAGAACAAATAACCGTAATAGAATGAATAGAACACAATAACACTGACGACAAAAGCGTAAAACTTTTGATAATTTAATTTAAACAGATTGGGGACATAATAAGTGTCTCCAAACTGCACAAATAAGTACAACCAGCCTAACATGTAAATCTCAACATTAAATTTGTGCGAGTGTAGAAAGTGCTCCTCAAATGTATTTACTATATGTTTATTTTAATAAAGAATGAGGGTATTACGATCCGAATGAGGGTAGTGTGGTGCTTTAAAAAAAATGGAAAATTAAATACTTTCAGGAATCAGTGTCAGCATAGGGAAATTTAAATTCATTAGGCAAGCTTTGATGTAGGTAGCAAAAGATCGATATCATTGAGGTCTCATTGCTCACACATTAAAGGTTAATGATATTATAGCTTATGTGCTTTCATTCTCTTGATCTTACTTTTCTTACATTTGCAAGTAATGCGCCCTTCCCAACAGGCAATTGTGAATACTACGCTAAAATCTGCTTAAGGATTATGTCACAGACAAAGGACGCCACGGATGATGCAATTTGAGAGAAATAAAGGAAAATATTTAACTACCAAGAAAGAAACCTATTCAGTAATACATAAATAAACCGGGAACCCCTGAATCCAAGAAGTAAATTAAACGTAATAAATAAAGTCGAGGCCATGATTCCAAAAAAATGTCAATTCAATCAATTTCCAAGGAATCACCAGGTCGATATGAAAGTATTATTTCCCGAATTTGTATTAAAGCATTAATGACATCCTCATTCGATTGATGAAGGAGGAGGGAATGTTTTCCATGGCAGAGTTCGCCATTTATCCTGGAGGGTCATTCTGTCTGTAGTTGGCACTGGAGAATGTTCAACGATACGAATGGTGCGGAGAAAAATATGATTATGAATAAATTGTGCATACATATTTATTATTCTCCATGATAAAAATTATAAATAAATTATACTCTATGCTCGTGTGGCAGCTATATATTTACCAGAAGGATTAGAATTTTTTTCTGAAGGAAGTGAATTATTTCTATAATTATTTCTAAAACGGTTAATAATTTTCTTGGTACTTTTTATCCACCCGATAATTCGAGCACCGAATCCCAACATCCACTTCCGTTTAATTCCAAAGAATTTAATCCTGGTAGTCCTGGAGATTACCGTGCAATACAAAATTACAGGGACGATGAGGTACCAGAGTGAGAGGCATTCATCCGCCTTTTTCATCGGTGCAACAGCAAATCATAAATAGGTTTTGTAATCCCGCTATACTTTGTTCGTACAAACTGGATCATTTCGCATGAATTACACACTCTTTTCGATGATCAAAAATCATTCCCGATTAAATTGTTCATGGAAAATTGTTCCGAAAGCTGCGCGGATCGGCCATTAATACATTGCAATTAATATCCATAGTGGTGTCTCTCCATTTCATTTCTTTAACCGATCATAAATGATGAAGCTATCGAAAAAATACGCGAAGGTTAAGCGGAATGCCTTCATTGCTACGCATGAGGAGTCAGAAGTAGTGCCTCCGTGTCTCACGGTTGAGCGGACTTGATGATTCTCCCCTTAGGCCACCTCCCCCTCGAAAAAAAACCGACGACAACTTCTGCGTTGATATCGACGCCATTTACGCCGAGAATTCACTGAATTATTCCACAGTACACAGCATTATAAATCTCTGGAAAAAAAGGAATTTAAATGCTACATGACATCTTTGTAGTATTTTTAGAGCAATTTTATTTTCGTTCGAAATGTTATTTAAGAAAACAGGTATTCAAGCGGTGTCGTCGCGATTTTCAATTAAAAAATACTTTTGTCTCTCTCTTAATATAATTTTTACAGCCTTTTCCAGGAAATTATGAATTACATAAGTCAATGTATTAAAAATCTGTAACCACAGAAAACGTTCCCCTTAATTACGTATGAACGGAATATTTTTTCCCCACACATTTTTGGTTTCACGGATATAATAAAAGTTTTATTTCGCATGCACATTAAAATTTGGCATTAGAATGAAACATGAGAGTGAACAACAGATATAAGAAACAAAAGAAAAATACGATAAGTGTGTTACAGAAGTATACATTTTGGTAGGCTTAATGATTATGGTATCTTCAGTAAAACTTAGTGGTGATGTTGCAATAGATCATGAATTTTTTAAGTAACTCCAACATTCCAAAATGTATTTCTCTTTGATTGCTGCTTAGACTAATGCCTCGATCGCAGAAAAGAAATGCTATTTTCTCCCAGTATATTATTGAATTATTCACTTCTCAGCCTCTGAGGCTGCAAACGTTCACCCATAACGGGCGTGTATATAGTTATAACAAGTGATCGGGCTCATTCTTAATACTATTACGATTACGGGCGCAGCTATTATTATGCTACTGAGAAGAAGACTGATAGTTACTATTTATTTTTTAAGTCTTTACAAAATGCCATCTTATTTGATATAATGGGATTTTTATATAGCTATAATGTCTTTTTGTCTGATAGATTTTCCAGCCATATTTCATGCTTTTGTAATGACAGATTTTAGAACTTATTTATATGTGTATGTGTATCTATATTTAAGAGAACCAAATTGTGAATAAATGATCTTGATGTGATTCCTGTATGGTGAATATTTTGAACGGTGTGACGTGCATACTTTGTTCTGTTTCCATATTATTTCCAGCTCTTCTGCTAGCGGTGTCTAATATTTGTGTACTTCCTCCTTGTGTTTCAACCGGATGTTTGTATTATTGCATTATTACTATCATTGTCCTTTCTAATCAGTCTCTAAGGCTGGAAATGTTCACCCAACCCGGGCACATAGCATACCAAAGATTTGGGTTCATTCAAAACTGTTATAACGATAAATTTTTTTTCGATTTTATCTTTGAAGATGGACTATTTATAGTTTTTACAAAATGTATCTTGTTGTCAATTTGACGCCAAGCGCCAAGATTTTGAAAGTTTTCCTTTCTTACTATGTTGTATGTTTTATTAATGATGAAAAATATTTGGATCTCTTTGTGTATGCGTGTGAGCGCATCAAATGAGATTTAAATTTCGAATTAATATTTTTTATTATTATTAATATTAGTGTTATAATGAAAATTATTATTATTATTTCCACAATCGTGACAAGTCGACAATTTGGTCAGGTGGTAAAATAAAATTACATTTTATGGCAAACATTACAAGGAAGTTTATCCATAATAAGATAACATAGCAGTAGCAGTTATAGAATATATTAGATATTAGCAATTAAATAATAGCATAGATATTTATGTGCACATTAATATGCTATAGAGTAGCGAAGCGTGTTGTGCCACGTAAAAAAACTTGGAAATTACAGAGTTATTCCCATTATGGATATCCATAAGTTCCACCTGATGTGATTTTGTTTATAACAAGGATGGGATCTTTCTGCATTGAATTATCCTTTCCATTCCATATTAAACTTAAAATGAAATGTTTTAGACATTATCGGTCCGAAAAAAACAATAATAAAGTATGTTAGCAGGATTTAAAATTTGTGAAAGAAAGGAACAACTTCTAGATTAACATTCGATTGAATTAGTCTAACACGGAGACACGGTGGCTCAAAATAAATCATTTCTATCAAAATCCGTATAATTCACTTACCCATTTAGTAAATTTCATAAACTACTTAATAAACTTCGTTCTCCGCGTCAAAAATTCCTTTTTTAGTGAGAATTTTCTTGATTTTAAATATTTTTTATTAACCACTTCTTATCTATCGCACACAATATAGGAAATTAATATCAGAATACCTAACATTTTTACCATCGAAACTCTGTTCGATGATAAGCATCGATGTCTCAGCACGTTATGGGAAAATAAATATTCCGACGTAATTACTAAAGGTATGTTTGTAAAAAAATACCTGGAACCTAAGGCACCCGAAGATGGAGAACCCGCAGGCGAAGAAAATCGAAAACAACTGAGTGCGAGCAAAGACTGTGGCGCTGCTGATGGTGTTGGCGACGGAAAACTCGCTCCCAATCGAATTAGCTACGCAATCGAGCGTGTGTGTGTGTATTCTTTTTTTTATATTCTTGCCTACTGCATATGCATGAGTAATTCACGAAGGTCCTTTTTTTGTTCGTTATCCAACCAACGGAGATGAGAAAGCTTCGAAAGATGAAAATGAAAGATGGAAAAGAGGAGGAACTAGGCAAGAGAAATGTGGGGAAAGGTGGCAAGGGGAGAGAGAGACAAGTGGATAGATGCAAAGATTGGCTTTATATTTCGGGACGAGAATTGAGACTTTATGGAGTCTCCTCTTCTACCTAACACCATGTCACAGTTTTCAAATTTATACAGCAGTTGACATAAAGAAATAGTAAGTAAATACCTAAAAGTAATAGATGTATCTACATAATTACAGATGAATTGACACTATAATTGCAAATAGTGTAATTAGTACAACATTAATAAAAAAATTTGTGATAATACGCACGACAGTTCATTTTTTGTCATGATTATAGCTGATATTTAAAGCTTTAAGCTTCTTTAACTTATATTATATTTAAAGATAAATATATGATTTATGGGATTTAAATTAAGGATATATTGCTATTCCTTAGTGAAAAAACCCACTGCAGGAAAACTCCAACTCAAGAGGGAGGCCTTGATAATCACCAGCGAAACCTGCCGATAGTGAAGCCAGGGACAGAATTTGAGTAGTATTATTTTTGTTTAAAGGGTGCTTCGACGGCTATGGTCATTTCGCACCTCTTCGAGTCATAGAAAAAACCCATATCGACAAACACAACAACAATGTCCTGGGCGGGATTCGAACCCTCGACCTTTGGGTTAGCCGGCGAGCACGCTACCCACCAGGCTAACCCGGTCGGCCAGAAAATTAGAACATAATAAGTGAGAATTAGAAAATATATAATTACAATCAATATAGTGACATTAAAAATTAAGTCTTTACATACACGGACATAAACACATACATACATAAGCATACACAGATTCACGTATATACCCATACACAAATACACACACACGCATATACATCCTTTACGTGAATACACTCATACATAAAGACAGCGAGGGAAGTAGACGGAAATTAGACGAAGGAGCCGGAAATTGCCAATCACAAAGGCGAACGGCCTTAAGAGTGAGTTTTGAATCGCGGAGGTCCAATGGGGTACCGATTGCTCGGAAGTGAGCGAGCACCTTGGAACCCCAATAGTTCACACTCTGGCCGCGAGAGCACTACGCCCGAGGGTCTTTTGTCGGCACCCTGCATTCTTCATCACGAGTAGGGAAAGGTTTCCAAGTAATTTTGAAATCAACCCGATCATCAAGGCATGACCCCTATGTAAATGCAAAAATAAAAGGTCCCAAAGCGATCATGTCGAGACATTGAATCAATAATGGGTTTAATGAAATCTTTATCCGGATTATCTCGGAGGGACCGGAGGATTCGAATCGACCCCAGGGAGGGAAAGTATATTGAAAACCCCGCCATACTATGGTAGATCGGATCACGCCCGGAAAATCAGGGAGATAGATTGTAGAACAAATAGATTTAAAATGTAATTTTCCCCCGAACCATTAGAGATCAGAATAAATTAAGTCCTGGGGATCCTTAGGAAGAGTAGTGTATATATTTTATTTTCACCCTGCATGTTTTCTCTCGTTTTTTATTATATATCAAAAGTTATTTTACTTTGTTTCCGCTTGAGATGCATACTTATTTTGAAACGATTGGTAATCAGGTGTCTGGCATTGTCTTGCATGTTGTGTATAATGTTCTACTATTTTATTTTGCATGCGGGTTACTTCATTCTAAGTTCAATGTGTTTCTTAACATTTGCACTTGGGAGTGAAATTCAGTGTTTGGTGGTGGCTCACCCCCTGCCACACGCCCTTGCGGCGGCTTGCAGGGTAATGCTTAGAAGCAGAACATGCGGGACAATGCTAGACTTTTCACTACAAACATGCATGAAAACAACCACAAACGCCACGGCGTGCCGTCACAATATGCAAGGTCCAAACGGGAGCTCTTCTCCTAAATTATTAACATACTTTCATGCATGACTAGCTCCTTTACCTGTGGGGACAGTGAAGTGGTGCTTCTTTTGTGCTTCGGCTAAAGGCTGTTTAAACGATTTAGTCTATATATGTATATACCTATTCATGCAGAAATAACCGTCAAATGGCGAAAAAATACCAAAAATAGGATATATATAAGGAACTGGATAGTTACACATAAAAGGTCCAACGCAAATATTTGTATTCGCCTTTTTTTGTTTAAATTCCTTATATTCACAATTATAATAAAAAACTCACAAAGTACAATTTTAAAACCGTTAACGGAAAAAATTTGACTAAATACTCTATCCCTACGCCATGAAGGGATGTATGTCCACAGGTGTTAGGTACTTGAACTGAGAATGATTCAGTTCAGCACATGACGTACTTGTGGGGAAGTTCTTTTAGAAAAAGCTGAATTCTTAAGAAAATCACGTCACTGTGAAAAACCAAATGTCTGATCGGTTGAAGATAAAAGACAGCCACTGCCTGTGGAATTCCAATGGGCAAAAGTCCTTGACTCGAGTAAATTGGCAACCATGTTCAGCTCTTACTACTTATTCAGCTCCTATGCAAACGTTTGGCCTCTCATACCAACTATTGTGCCTGCGAAGTTTCTCCGAAAAAGTACATTCACTCAATCAGCAGCAGTGATAGGTACATGTAGATGTCGTAACCTTCCCGAACAGCAAATAAATATGTATGAGTAATAAATCCGTCCACAATCGCCATTCCTGACAATGTTTCGAGGCACGACTAGTTCTTCGCAAACCGTTCTTATGACGCAGAACGTATCCTGCTTGGAAACGGTGTGGCATCTGAGAGAATAAGCGTCTCCTCTGGTGTCCCCCAAGGAAGCGTTATCGGTCCCTTACTATTTCTC
>WURS02323719.1:0-18148 GCA_011762765.2 Rhinocypha anisoptera
GAGGAGGTCCCGGCGGGGGGGCAGGGGGGGCGGAGGGGATGGCTCCCGAGGGGGGAGCGTTGGAGCATCGGGAGCCTGCCTCGTCTGCAACAAAGGAAACGCAGAAACACCATTTAAACCACTGTGGGGAAGTTCAAAGGACATCCAGATACATGAAGCAGCAGGCAACAAGGGAAAATACCAAAGTCCATACATTTCTCACAACCGAACCAACAACGAGCATTAGAAAGAAGGGTCGATAAAAAGTCAACTGAATCATCTTGAATTTGCATAATGGGATGTGTTCCCATAGACGAAATATTCTTAAATGGAAGAAAAATAAATAAACTTCATAAATTTCACTAAATAAATTTATTGCACAACCATGCTTTCGACACTTTGCACCATCTTTGGGAATACAGGATGGTAAAATGTATCGAAACCATGGCCCTGCGATAAATTCATTTAGGGATAATTTTAATAATTTAGGGAATAATATACAAGGTTTATTTATTTTTCTTCCATCATGAAAAAATTCCACAAAGCACAAAATCATGAAACTTGACGTTAAAAATTCAGATGATGATGATTGTAGTCAAAATTCGTAGAATACAAATTTGTTTGTGGAAACATACTGAGTATTTAAACAAACATTGCTTATCATGGAATTCCATCTAGAGATGGCTTCCTCAGTCTATTTTGTATTAAGTAGTTTTAAGAAATTGGTATTAATCATCATGAAATCTCATACTGACTTTTTGACACCATTTTTTAAATGATCACTGGTGATGATTAATTTAATCATTACCTAGGGAAAGGTACTTTTAGTTCTGAAAAATAATTGATAATTTAAAAGAATCCCATTTTACAACATTATGAAGAAATGAATGAAAATGTTAAACCTACAGAACCCAATGATAGTAGGAAAATCGTTTCAACTAATAATGTGATAGAAAGTTCAATCAAAATAAAACACTGTAAACAAGTGAATCACTGGCTCTTTCATAGTCTAGTCTAGCCAACTGGCAATTCAACACCTCTGTAAGCCAGTGGATTAAAATGTGGCATGGCATTACGATTGAGATTTTCTCCTTAGCAATATCTAGAAATACAATTTTCTACGATAGTTTTAAATAAGACTGTTGCTTGCTTTATTGCAGAAGTAGTCCTCAATATGAGCAATTCTGCCATGTTTTTTTAAAATCTTATATATTTATCTTTAATTACAAGATTCATTAAATCCTGTCCTCAATATAAGCATTGTTTCTTTTTAAACTTATATGCTAACATTTAATTTCCATAGTACTTAAATCCTGAAATTCCTTGAAATTGTGCTTGACTGTTTATTAATTTGTTAACTATTTTCAGAATGTGAATGTTTAACAAATCACTAAATGAGCAAACTGCTTATTCAATGAACCTGGAGCCCATTTATCAAATATTTAAAGGTACCCAAGTCCTTAAAGTAAGTGAAGATATTATTTATAACAATATAAAATACCTAAGCGCTTATTACTCACCTTTGATTCACAGAATGTTATATAGATTGTTTTGCCAAAGGAACTTTATATAGTCATATATGTGATCTTTGCATTATGTATTTGACTATGTGGTGGTTTATTAAAGTTGTTTATAGAGACTTTTCATAATTCTATAAGAAATACCATATTTACCTGAATATAAGATGATGCCCCTTTTTTGAGTTTAAATTTGGAAAAAATTCCTAGTTTATTTTATGGTAAATATAGTTTTACAAAAATTTATAATAAATGTTTAATTACCTTATGTACCCGATTACAGAAGAAACTTGAATTTAAACAACACTAAGGGACCTCAATTGTCAGTTTTTTATAAATCAAATTATGTAAAAATGAAGTAATGCCTAATTTTGATAAATGTTCTAAGAAATTATGATGCATCATAATAAAATACTGTACTCTTGGCCATTATATCTACTGTTACTACAAAGTGATGCATAGATTTATGTTATTTATATTTTATTGATGCATAGATTTATGTTATTTATATTTTATTTATGCATATATTCAGTAATTGCAAATAAAACTTTTATCACAAGCTCGGTCTGAATCAGTGAAGTATTATCACTACTTTGTAATTGACCTAGCAAAACCCTATTTCTGGGGTCACTTTCTGTCTCATCATGATGTTCCTCTCACTGAAAAATATTTTTTATGCATGCTGAAAAACTCATGGCAAAATTCGAGCATGTAGCATGATTATATACAAATATCGTAATATTGTACATTGTATTTTACAATGCAATGTATTTTTCGCATGGAATAGTGCCTCTCTGGTGAGAAATTTGTCAAAACTTCCGTTTTGATGAAGAGGATTCGTTGTTTTTGTAAAAGTTTGTATTTTAAAGTGCGTGCGTAGAATGCAAGACCATTTTTTGTAATTATTACACTCAAAATCATTTATTTGTTTATAATTAAAATGTATTCTCTAGAACCTTAATTATGACTGCTTCTTCATTTTATTTCCTTTATTTTTTTACTAACCTCAACCGCATATCAAATTCCGCTGAACAACATGTGCAGCTCTCATGCAAATCTCTCGTTATAACGCACACTCATTGTAGCTGACATTCATTTAAATTCACCTCTTTCAGCATTTATAACGGCACCAAAAGTGGGTGAAAATGAACCATGAAGTAGTTGTAACAATCCATCCACAAATGCATTGAAAATAGTTAGTTTCATTAAAAAAATTTAAAATATTGTCACCAAAATTCACACACTCGTAACTAATATACATCACGCATCGGTAGTATCTTTGGCATCGTTTCTGGAACAATCATAGATAAGGTATGACCTACGGTTGACAATTGACAATTCCATAAATAAGAGGAGGGTCGAGAGATTGGCCCTCCTGCTAATGTCAACACAGGCAAATGGGACCACCCGATGGGATTCCCTTCACTCTGGGTTAGAGCTGGTGAAAAGTAGATTCACCCTTGTTTATTTGCTCCCCCCCCCCCTCTCTCACTTTCAACTAATCCCTTCACTTGCTTATCATGAAAGAGGGACCTGAAAAGGGGACCTCCTGTTGATTGGCAGTCTCTCCCTCCCAGTCTAACCTTCAACTAATACCTTTTCCTGCATTGTCTACAAGTCTAACTCACAGCTCCATATGTTCTTTTATTTTGATTGATCAGCTATAAGGACAAAATAACACCAGGAAATGACAGACTGGAGATCAGATTCCAAGATAAGTTGTTCAGTCATTACCCAGGAAAGTCTGTGGCATGAAATCACAGTCTCTTCACGTAAAATCACCACAAAGCCTCTCGTAAAGCCTTCCTTACAATTTAGATTCACGAAGCATGACAATGTAATGCGTGTTCGACTCCTGCGAGTTATGCAACCCGAGCATCAACCACTGCAAAATCTACTAGCTATAGCGATAGTGACCACTCGTAATAACCAGCATAACTCCCTATGTTTTAACACGTGGACCAACCAATGTAAAACTATCACTCGCTATAGCAATACTCTCGTTATAAGCCATACTCACTATAATGGACTTCTACTGTATGTTCAAGTAAAAAAATAATGTAAACTATGCAGTAAGTATTCATGCAGTAATTTTTACCATTGAATTATGCAATAGTGTATGGAATTACTTTAAATTTAATCAATGACTTACATTAAAATGATTCTTCTGGATTTTGTTCAATATTTGTTAAGTTGTTATTTTGTTTCATAAAAGTGAATTAAAACTTCCATTGGGAACCAAAACAGCCTTACATAAAACAGCAAATTTATGTAATTTCAAATAATAATGCCATAAGAATAATTAAAAGATCACCAGGACCATATCGTCGTGTGCATAAATTCGAATTTTTCGTAAAATCGTGATTCTACTCAAATATAAGACGAACCCACATTTTTCCGATCCTAAATTTGGAAAAAAACCTCATTTTATATTCAGGTAAATACGGTAGGTCCTAGATTAAAGGAAAGATCTTGACAAAAGAAAAGCATTTGAAAACAAAGTGAAATAATGTCCTTGAATCAATGTTTTTATTTATTTGACGTTCACTTACCTGGGGAGATCCTTCACTGACAGAGCCCTCCCTTCTCCGAGATCTTGGTGGAAGAGGAGGCGGTGGATTTTGAGTTTGTGTGATGGGAGCAGGAGAACCAGGTAAGGGAGCAAGGGAGGTTGTGGAGCCGCATGGATACTCATACAGTGGCTGAGGGGGAGAGACACCAGGGGGGGAGGCCGGAGGAGCACCTGGTCCCGGTGAATGGTTTCCTATTGTCACTGCAAACAAGAGGGTCAAAGATGAGCTCTCTCACATATACGCAAAAGTAAGACATATACACATTCATTTCAGTTTTTTAATTGCACAGCAAGAGACTTCATCCAGAAAGTACTTTATTCAGCCAGGAGGAGGCATTCGTGATTCTAAGTTCAAGACACAGTGAATCCTCACTTTTATGTCCTAAAAAGACTTAATTTTTCCCATAATCTCTAAATTTTCTTCATTTAATACAAGAAAAAGATTGTCGCTAGAGGTTGCCGCTTGCTTGTATTTCCTCAGAATTTATTCTGTGGAAATACATAGAAGCGACCTCTATTTCTTTCATTATTGAATTCTTTCCACAACGTGATGGCTTCCTCACTGAACTTCATTTAATACAGCGTAAACTTTATAGTCTAATGGAAACCCAGAGAAATTTTATTAAAAAATTTTTTTTCGTGTTCAGACACTGTCATTCTGGAAATCATTTTAAGTCCTTCAGAGCCACTTGCTCGTCAGGAGGTGCTTATATGTAAATGACTTCAATGACGAAACACACATCCATGCCCTAGGTGGAGAAAAACCCACCTAGTCGGGATTTGAACCCGCGACCTCCAGGTTGCCAGACGAGGACGTTACCCCACCTCCACCGAGGCTGGCGGGGTAACATAAACAACAAAATCAACATGTGAAAACTATTTTTCCTCCACATAGAAAACTATCAACCACACATTTGAAGAAATTTCTTAACCGATTAAGAATTTGCCAATTTTTATGGGTTACTACAGCCATGATTGCATGCACAGACCAAATAGATCATTGAATTCATGTACATTACTGCTGTGGTGATTTTTTTGCTGAATCCTTTTCAGCATGAAGCCATGTTTACACAATGCAAGAACTTGCGTGGGTTGATGCCTGAATATAGACATCTAAAAATCCATCATGTAAACACAACTGCTTGCTCACTGGCACAGAAAATAGCCCCTTTTCCAATTTCTTGCAAACGTTCTCATAATTTTCAGGACCCATGTAGAATGGACTTGCGCAAGTAAATACATCATGTAAACAGGCCTTAAGTTAAGCACCAAAAGTAGAAGCATGAGACAATGCAAGATAACTTGAGACAGCAGAATGCCAATCAAGTTAGGCTCAATGCAATCAGATGGTCAGCTTTCTCTAAGCCCCTCTAAAGGGGAATCAAAAGGAACGCGGCCATTGAATAAAATTTTCCTCAAAAAACAGACACTTACTAGGGCCAATCAATATCGGAGCAAACACGCTGAAATCAGATGTGGTGAGCAGCGAGGAGGCTGTTCGAGGAGGTGGCTGAGTTGCGGAATTGGCACGGCTCGCGGGGGTGGAGGTTATTGCCATTATCGCAGCTATCCTAGGCCTTGGCCTCTGATCATTTTCCGGCACCGAGGGAAGCACTGGTGGTGAGGCAGTGCCCGAGTGGGGTGGTGTCGTGGGTAGAGGTTGCCGGGAAACTGGAGTCCTCGGCGTTGACTGCCTCTCCCCTGAGTCGTCGGATGCCCTGTCGTCAAAGGCCCTTGGAGAGGGCAGCAGCCTCTGGTCACTGGACTGCGATGCTGGAGGAAGTGGGCCAGGGTGGGGCAGCCTGTTTGCTAGGGATCTTGCCTTCACTCCGGGAGATTTCAAGGCTAGGTCTGGCCACTTCCTTGGCTGCAAAAATGTATGCACTTATGTCACTTTAGGAAATAAGTTAATTTCCTACGGTTGTTCCTTATTTCATTAGTTTCCTGGCTATTCCAGGCCAATAGGTATTTGAAATTTCCCTAGTAAATGTTCTGGTGAGTGCAAGTAAAATGCAATGCAATGAAAATCCAGCACTCACAAAGATGCCACTTGTACCCAGATAATGTTCACATGATCCAAATGAGTACACCCATTCCTCTACTAAAATAAATGAGTGGGGAGAGAAGGTGATGAAAAACTTGAATTCATATCATAATGACAATGGAATTTGAAGGGCATTTTCATCATTGTTTAGATTTTACCAACTTTGTCAATTAAAGTTTCATTTTTTTTACTCAGGGTTAAAAAATTACACAATCGATTTCAATATTAGAAATTTTGCTTAATATCCATGTGTTGGTTGACCATATTGGGGAATATAAAATATTTCGTCAATAAAATTAAAGATGTAATGTTCCTGCTGGTAAAAGTCATTTCTGCTATGATTCAAAATATCATAAATGGGTATTACAACCTCCTCTACAAAACAAAAAAACTAATCTGAGATAAATTTATAATCTAAAAATAATAAAATCCCTCCAAAAATTTAAATACTCACAAATCGAGGAGGCTGGCGACACCCCCGTGGCTCCACTTGGAGTGATCTACTATACAAGTAGTTCCCAATGTCCGCATCTTTAAGATCATCAAAAGGACAGAGATTCTCCAGGAAATGCTGAAATGAAGAAAGATTATTAATAATGTTGCAACACACAAATAATGTGAAATTACGAACATGTGAAACAGGCTAAGTGTAGAAATTGATGGAGAAAATTACTCTTATTCTAGGCTCAGTGGAGAGACAGTATGGCTGATTCTGATACTGTTGTATTTCACCAGTGATCTCTGCGACTTTTCTCCTCTTGCTGAAATTGATCAATTCAGGTGCATTTGGTAAGAAATCAGGGTTCCCTTCCTCGATATGCAGAATGTTAGTCAGGTACATCCCTAAAAATAAAGTGAGATTTCAGACCAAATTGCACATTAGATTTCAAACGTGTTTAAACATTAATTCATGACTTGGCACCCATGTAAAAGGAGAACCATTTTACCTACCAAAGAAAGGAACACAGGGTGGATTGATAGACCGTAGTTTCTCCTGGTATTTCCTGAAGTGGTCGTTGTTAAGTTCCCTGGCCTCCTCCAATGCTTTCTCCAGGCGGGTGTTGATGGCCTGTGAGAAAAAGAGGAAGGAAATTGGATTGTTATCCTAACTCTGAAGATAAACGAAGAAACATCATTCACTCTTTACTCTCTTAATACTTTATAATTAAAAATAATTTACAGTTTATCTGTAAATGAGAGACTATAAGAAGTAGAGTAAGAAGTGACAATTTTTAGAATTTAAAATTTTTTCAACATCATCTCTGTTTTTCATGTTGAACACCATGTTGTCCTTAATAATAATGAGAAAAAGTTTTAATCTGTGGTTTTAGATTAGTAATAGGAATAAATGAAACTCGGTATGTGCAGTACAAAAAAGGAGGGGAAACTTACTCATGAGGGCATAAATATTATCAAATACTCATAAAATCATCTTTCTTCACAAATTTTTCAAAGAAAATTTGTCATGTAAAATTGAGCAGCAAAGTAATTGAGAAAATAAGGATTTCCATGATAAAAAAGAAAAAATCTTATGTTAAATCAATAATTAAATTTTTTAGCAATGTAAAATGTTTTGATACTACAATGGAATTCTTTAATTATTGATGAGTACTGCTAAGCATTTCATTAAGTTTTTATCAGAAAAATATTTAACGATAAAAATATTTTATTAAATATTTACCACTCTACTTGACACATACCTGGAAAGTAAACTTTAACCGGAATACAGATGCAGAGCCCATTGCGCTCACCACTGCCAAAACACCATTGAAGTTGTTCAACTCCTGTAGCACCATCATTATTTCAATACTTCTTGACACTATAGCAACTCTCTCTTCAAAATTTTCAGCTTCAACTATTGTCTTTTCTAGCCAGTGAGTGAACTAAAATGAAATTATTCCCAATTAATATTGAATAACAATAACCTCTTACCATTAAGGAAAACAACACCAATCTATACTCTACTTTAACCATAGCTGCATTTAATAATAGCTCATGTTCTCAATATTCTTTAATATTATAGATCCTAATTATATTTTCACTGTGAATACAGGACTTTCTCTTTGAACACAGTTAAAATACAGTACATGAGTACTTTTTCATCTACAAAATGAGGCAAGTCAAAGAAAATTTTAGTACAACACACATTTTAATCTAAAACAAAGCTTTCCACTTCACTACAACTGTAAATAATCACTAACTCTAACAAGCTTACATTTGTTGTGTGCTTTATCATTCGTAAGAGATTGGGAGAAGACTGCTCCTTATTCTTTTTGGTCCAAACACTGCCAACCAGCTCAGAAGGCTTCACAGCACGATAGAGCTCAAATTCCAGTAGAGTTAGCTGGCGTGCAATTTCAATAGGGTGAAGCTAAATCAGAAAAAACAAAGATCCACCATGACTTTGTTAACTCCAAATGATAAAATATGCATAATGATAGTTCCAATAATGTAAATCACCCTTCATATTAGCCAATGACTCCATATTCATAGATTTTTCACAGAGTTACAAAATTATTAGATGTCTTTAGCAGAACTAAACGTGACATCATCAAAAGTAGCTTGGAAAAAAAAGATCATGGTAAGTTAATACAGCAATGGAATAGTAAAATATTTATACAACTAAATCATTTCACCACTATAAACATGAAAACAAAATTTGTTTCTTCTTGGCCTTCAATTACAGAATCGGGTAGGCAGGCATGTTTGAGGTTTAAAGTGCATTGATAGCTGAGGTCATCTTGCATTATGTCAAATACTTTTTATTAAGTAATAACTCTCTGTATACTTGGATATATAGATTCAAACACACACATATGTATAATGAAGATGTCACGCTTTCTTTACAAAAAAAATATAACCCTTTGAATCAAATTGTAGTAGTCTAGGAACCATTTGATGAAGTGAAAACATTCAATAACTTTATAGGTGAAAGAAATAGCACTTTTTGTGGTTAACACAAGTCTGCAGACATTTTTAACATTACAAATATCACAATTTTTATTGGAAATTAATAAATCATTTTTGCAATAGAAAAATTCTACTTACAGGAATTGGTGAAGGTTATTCAGGTTCTCCACTGGGTGACCCGTGGAGATCCTGAATAACTTTCACCAATACAATATGGCAGGAAAGCATCAGTTCGTTATGCAATTGAAGTTACTAAATATATGAACAAGTACTTTGGTGGAGAGATTTTTCAGCCAGGAGACTAAGAGAATATTTTCCAAGAGAATAACTAAGCTTCTTTTGCAAGAGAAATTAGTTACAAATTTGATTTGTGATTTATCCCATTAGGGAGATGTCTTTTTTTCTACAAAAACAAAGCTTAAAGATTTGCACAGTTTTCTATATTTTGGTAGTACAGTAGAATCTTGATTTTACGTAACACCTAGGGACCCAAATTTTCAGTGTTTTGTAAAATCAAGATAATGGCTGATTTCGATAAATGTGGCAAGATTTTGTAATGCATCATAATACAATGCTATACGCTTGTCATTTATAACTATTTTCACTCCAAAGAGATCATTTATGCACTTAGTATTCAGTAATTGCAAATACAACTACCTTCATTATAATTCAGAGAATTATATTTAAACAAAATTTTTGAAAAAAATAACAGTTAATTACTTTTCATAGAATAGTATAAGTGGAGGATTTCTAATTATCTTTATCAAGTATATAGTTAGGAATCATGCGTATCTGAAGGGAAAGTATAAATTTTATTCAGAAACAAAATTTCAATATAGGACAGACATAAAACATTAACCAATATTAGAGAAGTTCTGGAAATCACTAAAGGAAAGTTTAGCACATTAAAATATATACTGACATATATCAGACAAGCGGATTCAAATGAAAAAAAAAACAAATTCATTTGCAAGCTTCATTTTGAAAAATTATGTTTTCTTTAAAAAATCAGTGATATTTGTCTGCTCTTTTAAATGCTCCAGTTTCAAGTGAATTATTTTTTCAATCTTATTCAATTTCTCTAGAAAATTGTCACTAACTTCATAAAATAAATTAAAATGATGCAAAGTATTTAAGGCTTGGAGGATGTCTTCTTTTCTTTCTGATTTGAGGGATAACCACATCACTTTCAACGTCTTCATTGTCACTGTGTATTTCATGTCTACAACCTGAAACTGGCTCCAAAGGATCTCCTTCAGTTTGTTTGATCATGAGATATTATCAGGGCACCATCATAAATTGCTAAATATTCTTCTATTATTGACATCTGTGGTGCAACCAAATGATTTAAATAAAATGCAAAATCATTGGCTAGGTCAAGTCAAAACATTGTCTATGTGCTTCTTCAATGCGATTTCTTCAGCTTTCTGTTGTAGGATTGGTCCATTCAAAGGAATATATGCTTCACGACACGTGAAGAAGAACTCACAGATTTTTTCCTCTAATTCCTCAAACTTGGCTCCCTTTAAGATTTTCCTCTGTAAAGGTTTCCCTGAATTCACTGCCGTTTCAAGTTTCTTCCTACCTTTTAGAATGGTGGATACAGTTGACACTGGTAAATTGAAGAGGTCTGCCACTTCAAACAAGTTATTTTGTTTCTTGTAATAGTCTTCAATCATCTTCAGTTTTTCTGCAATAGAAATGACCCTTCTCCATTTATGTTGAGATGCAGTATCCATTTTATCCTCTTTATATTGTCCAATTATCAGAAAAATTAAATACAAATCACCTGTCTGAATTGGTGAAGTATTATTAGTACTTTTCCATGATTTGGCGAACCCGCCTTTCGGGGCTATTCATAATTTCATTGTGGCATTTTTTGTCTCATAATCATGTTTCTATCACTGAAAAAGTATTTTTTCATCATCATCAGTATTTTAATTCAAAGATTGGTTGATTCTGATTAAACTAATGCCTTTCACCAGTGGTTGCATATTAAAGGATCTAACTTTAAGGAAATTAATATTGTAGAATGACAAAGAAATTTTCGTCACCAAGACTCGAACCTACAACCCTAAGCTCCGTAGTCCAGCTGGCTACCACTACGCTACCACTATGCTACCTCCACGCCCCAGTTTCTTTATGCAGGGTGAAATTCTCGTGGTAAAATCCTTACAAATCACACGAACGAAGAGAAATTTCGTAACTGTGTGCATAACACTTTTTCATGGGGAATAGCAACTGTTTGGTAAGTAAGTTATCAATTCTGTTTCAACGAGGAAGATTCGTTGTTGTAAACATAAGGTTTCTCTGCAAGAAGGTTCAACGCAAAAATTTAAGTGATTTCGTAAATGGTAAAAATTTCTTATTTTAAAGTGCGCACATGGCACCCGATACCATCTATTTTAATTATAATTTATTAAAAATAGTAATTTCTTTGCAATTGAATTGTATTCTCTAGCACCTTGAAATAAGTTGGTTCTTCGCTTCATTTCCTTTATTTTTGACCAACATAAACTGTGTATAAAATCCAATTCA
Source organism: Rhinocypha anisoptera (assembly GCA_011762765.2). Classification (NCBI taxonomy): domain Eukaryota; kingdom Metazoa; phylum Arthropoda; class Insecta; order Odonata; family Chlorocyphidae; genus Rhinocypha; species Rhinocypha anisoptera. The sequence goes on from WURS02323719.1 coordinate 11,561, forward strand.
ACAATACACGCTAGTGTGATGACACAACTTGCTTGCAGGCGACTGAAAATATTCCCACATGGAACACATGGAATGTTGGGGTTCCTATCTCAAGGTCAATATCTTTATCAGGGCATTATGTTGAGTTCTGATTAGTCAGCATAACATTCGTATCATTCAGATCCTAAACAAGTAGATGCATGGAACCTTTGATGAAACAGCATGATTAAATAGGTATGTGTGAGAAAAATGATAATGAAATAAGAATCCACGCAATAATTTGCTACTGTTGAACTGCGCAGTAGTATATGGCATTACTTTAATCAATGACTGCCATTAAAATCAATGAGAATATTCCCGATTTTGTTGCAGTGTCATTAAGTTCTGCGGTTTTGTTTCGTAAAAATGAACAGCTACTTCCACAGGGGACCAAAAAGGTTTTTTCGTAAAATCATTATATCGAATTTACGTAATATCAAATAATAACTCCATAAGAATACATAGAGGGACAGTCAGGAGCACTTCATCACTTGCGTAAAATCAAATTTTTCAAAAAATCGGAATACGTAAAATCGAGATATACTGTAGTAGTATTTTTAATTAGTGCTTGGATGGCCATGATCATTTTGCACGTCTTCAAATAAAAGAAAAAATATAGGTTTCAACTCCAAATCTTTCTATGGTAACAAATCATTCTTTCACCTAATTATGGCACATATGAGCATTTGATTCACAAATCTGCTGCATAACTTCTCTCAATCTCCAATACTGTGCTCTTGGAGCATAACTTATCTACAAGTTTATTTATAGTTTATCATTCCGGTCATTACAAAGTGCAATTTTTAAGGTATAAAATTTTTTCACACACAAAAGACAGCTTACCGTGAGTATAGTCCACTCCTCTTCAGGGCATTTTATGTGCCATTCGATGGAGGGTGGTGAACGATCAAATGCAAAGGTGATCTCCCTCTGCAGCTCAGCTGGGTCAGACTGGAAATAAAGATTATAATTATGATCCATCATTCACTAGTCTTTTACATGAAGCAAATATTAAGATTCCTTTAGCTAATGTGATCATTTTCATATTTGGATTCAAAGCATTAAATGACAAGTTTTATCCTAGATGCTACATGCTAGTAAATGTCCAAACATGACATTATGAAAAGATCAACACATGAACCATATTTCTTAAAATAATGCCCGTCTAGTCGAACAATGCCTTGAATGCATTCCTATGTTTTTAGAAATATCCTATGAATCCTATGAATTAAAGTTTTTAAAAAAACACAAAGGTCCACTATGAATGTTTTCAAGTATCAATAACAATGGTTGACTTGTTTCCACAAAGACTGTTGTTCTCCACAATATACAGTAAAACCTCTCAATAGCGAAACCGAAAGGACTGAAATTTTGCCACTTTGTTATAGGGAGAGTTCGTTTCTCATATGTGCGCAGCACATTGCGTCACGCAAGGGAGAAAAGAAAAATCATCCCCTACAGGAACTAACCACTTGGCTACTGAATACATGAACGTGATAACATCTATGTTTTGTCGGGCCCGAACAGAGAATACATATTTGGATGTATTCTTCTTCCTACCCTCTCCAAATTTTATGGGATAATCTTTCAAAGAAGGGTTCAAACGGTGACACTTTCTTATTGATGCAAAATAGGTACCCCTTTCCAGCGCCATTAATGAAGGTTCACGACCCACAAGTTTGCCAAATGCATTCTGTCCCCTGAGTTTCGGGAAATTCTTTTCCGACCCACCCTCATCATTTTCCTCAGTTGCCTATAAGTTTCGGTTATGCATCAAAGTATTTACATACTGATTGATATCAAATTGATCAGAAATTATCGAGGAATGTAAATATGAAGAGCATATTTGGATATATTTCTGCATGAAATCTGGTCAATTGAATCTCCACTGCACCACTCAGAGGACAATTATGAGAAACACATATTATTAAGGGAATTATAGAGGGTCCACTACCTGCTAAATCTTTGCCGGCGCTTAAAGGGAAGAATCCGGCACCTACTTTTCTCCTGCACATAGCTGTCACAAAAGAACGAAGCTGCCATGCATCATAAAGTCACGTTTTAATTATTCTCAAATACCACAGATATACATCATCTCGAATGGAACCTGTTGAAACTATGAATCAAAGTATATCGCCATTGGAAGATTAATCATATATATAAATAATTTCAGTAATTCTATAATTTACGATGGATAAGGTATTGCGATATGTTTATAATGAACCAAACCACCAAAGTTTACATCTTTATAAGACAATAAATTTTGGTTTGAGGTAAGATAGCACTTAGATGAAAATACTCTGAGAAGATAAGAACACAAAAAGAATGAAGGCAGGGTAAAAATATGCAAGACTAATAAAATAAGAATGAACCATTTCCTAAAAAATAGGATGGAAAATTAAATAAAACAATATATAAATATAGGTAATATTTGATTATAATAATAAAGAAATAAGAAACTTCAGAAGGAATCCTGCATTTCACGTGCTGGAAAGTATATTCGTTCCTCCTGAAATGGTTAACAAGTTCTCCTCAATAATTCCATTAATAATAATGCCAGAATTTTGTTTAAAATTGCAAAGTAAACATTGAAATGCGAAAAATTAATTTCCGAGACTATATATTTAAGAAATATAACAAATAAATTTTTAGAAAAATGCTGAAAAAATGTCATGTTGACCGTGGACTTCCCGCTGCAAGACGTATGCAAAGGGGACCGAGGGTCGAGAAAGGGGTCCCCAAAGACCAGAAAAAGGGTTGAAATTCCTGGTGAGTGCGGAAGAGTAACATCTATACCCATGTTACTCGTCCTCTCAGTAACCACAGTGTTGGGTAAACTCATCGTTCATTCGTTTGCATGTGAAAAGTTCCGTCAGGTGAACCCGACATTCTGGCTTTTGCATTGAAAAATCTCCATCAGGTAAAGGTGGCGATAGAAGCGAAAGGATTAATGCTAGGTATTCACCAATACATTTACGTAGGAAGTTGGCCGGGACCATAGCATTCTTTCATTATAGGGAATATTATTATAGGAAATTAGCTAGGCAGAGTTACGTTATGTAGAGGTTTTTACTGTGATAAGATTGACTATTTTAGTTGTTGGATTAACATCCTACCTTCCTCTGAACAATTTTCAGCACTGAGTCCACCCACTTCCTCATGGATTTTCCAGTGACTGTATCCAGAAACTTATGAAGCTTTGTCAGAAGTGCAGGGTCACGTTCAAAGTCATAGAAGTGATGATCCACCCAGTGGCGTAACACATTGAGTACTCTGCAATAAGTAACAAAACTGCATAAGCACAAAGAACAAGACATATTTTGTCAATAAAAAATTAGCACAATCTTCATTCTAAATACTTCTTTAAGTTACAAAAATTGAAGGTGTTCTACAGATAATTTTGTCAAAATTACTGGAGTTACATTAGATTTTAACATTGATTGATAGAATGATTGAGATTCATTGATTCAAATGCCAATATGAAGTTGCACTGAAATGATTTTTATCTAAGAAAATGTTAATTTTATGCCACAACATATAAATATGCCATAATTTCCAGCATAAAAGATAACCCTAATAACAGCAAAGTATTCCATGAAAAATAAATAATATGTACTTCTATCACAATATAAGACACTGAGTTTCTCTTTGATTTCTCTTTTTATTATGCTATTCTTTCCTAATTAACTAATGCTTCCTTGGAGAGGAACACTAAAAACCTAAAAAAATGGCACAAAAAAGTAGTTTGGCATATAAAGTGTTCAGCCTACATAAAATATTTGGGTGTCACCATTAAATAAGACAATAAGGGGATAACTCAAGCATTATTTTTATTGGTGCCCTAAAGAAGTTGGCATTTATCAAATATACAATGGGCAACCATAAAAAGAAAACAGTGTAGCTGATTTGTTATTTTTCTTTGATAAGAGCTCAGACAGAACTTGTAGTGAGCAAAAGGATCCACAGCAACAGATTCTGATTAATGAATCCATCAAGGTCATTGAACAGCGATCTTCATGTCTATAATGAAAACTTTGAAAGAGCAATAAGCATCTTAATTTTACTGCAAAATCTTGAATTAGGAATTTTAGAGAAGAGAAAACTCGTGGTGAGATTAACATTACTGTGGAGATATGTACAAACCAAAATGGTTTTACTTCTAAAATCCGAGGATTAATACAATGCCCTTTATATCAATAGACATGTCAGAAAATTATTATTTAATAAAATAACATAGATTGATGAACAACTAACAGTAAATGATTCACTTTCCCCTGCACTTAATTCAAGACAACAACAAAGAAATAAGAGACACAATCATCAAAAGGACATATTTAAAGTATATATCCTTCCAGCCTTATGGCTGGTGTCAAAATACTTCCTGCCACATGTCCTTGTGGCAGCTACTGGGGTGTTGCATAGATTTAACATATTTTTCCAGTTCTTATTAAAATTGATTCATTTAATGAAGAATGATTCAACTGGAAATTAGTTTGCTCATTCAGAAATTTCCACGTTGTGATTCGGATGGTTCTACATGACTCTCAGGTTTCCATCTCATTTATTGGCTTTTGGTTACAACAGTTCGCCAGCATTCCAGCTAGCATCTTCAGGTCGAAAATGAAGGTCTTCAGGTAACCTGCAACCTGAAGACTCCAGCTGGAATGCCAGCAAAACTGTTGCCACCAAAAGCCAACAAACACAGTGGAAAATAGTTTATTATTTGGAACATAATTCTATACTGCCTTTGTTTAAGGATTTTTATTAAATAAATATAGTAAACTCTCCTTATTACAAACAGCAGTTACACGAAGTTTTCGTTCTTACGAACCAAATTGTTGGTCTCGACGAAAGGGGTATCTTCGTAATAAAGTATTTTTTGTTTTACTACTTTGTTACGAAGTCTGTCACATAAATAACGGCATTCATTCGGCTATTCACGATGCTGCATTATAAATCGGGAAGCTTTGCCACACGTACTGTGCCCAAGAACTTGAGAACTAAAATATATACAATGGATACTTTGCATGAGCTATTTAACTGGGTTGAGGGTACAGAACTTCCAATGGGTTACTGCACTTTGAAAGGAGTCTGAGAGAGCATGAGAGATAGAGGAGGGGTGAAAGGGAAGAAACGAAAGATAACGGGTCCGTACCGAGTGTCGCAACTTTAAGGGCTCCTTTGTCCTTTCCTATGCTGATCGCACCTTTCTCATACCGAGAGTTGTCGAAAAATGACTTCGCTTTACAAATTCTACTTGGTTCAGCAAAGGATGTCTTCCCTCTTCGAAGTAAATGATGTCGAAGCAAATGCGTCTTTGAAGGAAATATGACAGTAATCTTCGTAAGGGAGGTTCGTTTATCAAGGTGGCTGACACGTTTGCACTAAACGTTTTTAATTGCTAATTTCGACATAATTTGTGAAAAAATTCATACAATTTCATTTCTCAGCAAATTATGAGAATAGCAGAAAATATGTGAATTCTTTTTATTATCCTGAAGGGTATACCACCTCTTAGTTTGGTTCAGTCTGTCATATGACCTCTTTCACAGAGGATTAGTATGTAACAAGATAGACACAAACGTCAATCTACCACAAACGATTTGGAAGCCTAACCTACAGGGGAAATGCATACGAACCTGCAAATTATATTTTTATAACATTTTAATAGACCGACGTTGGTGTCAAGATAGACGCTCAAATTGTGTTCGATAATAAGTTCTTCCGATACACTGTAGAAGATCCGTACAATGTCATTCCTCGGCAATAATTAATCCACTTGTAGCGAATACACAGTTGGATTTCATAATGAGGTCAAATAATAATTCCATATTGCTTAAGGAATCGGCGGGACCACTCACTAACTTGTGAGAAATCAAATTTTCCATAAATTCGATATACTCAAGTTCGGAAATCTACTGTATTAATTTTGCAGCATAGTAATTGTAAAGGCAGCCGAGCAGTTTCTCCATGGAATTAATCTCCCAGCTGAATTAATTTCCCAGCTTGTGACGATTACTACAAAAAAATAGCATAATGCATGATTTTCGAACAACAAATTAGACTGTTTGATTTCACATCTTTAGGCAAAATTTTATTGTTATTCACAAGACTGATATAATTTCACAGCATGGCTGTAACACTCAAAAGATTAAACAGGTCAAAAAAGAGAAAATGGATATTTTTTGCAATGTTTATATAAAAACTAAGTTGTTATGAACAACGTTATTACCAACCACTAATATTTTGGTCCCACAAACTTCTTAATAACGAGAGTTTACTGTAAAGTACATAAAAGAGTATTTTTCCATAAATTATTACCTGAATTGCACCGGTTGGCAGTACTCCTTCCTGTACCTCTTCCAATCTTCTCTCTGAGAATTTTTCAGTGTCTTATCACTATCACCGTCTTTATCATCATACACTTGGGATGGATCAGGAATGTTAAACCTTAATATCAGGAGATCCAAGAGTTCCTGAAATAAAGTACATGTAAGGTGGCCTTTTATAATAAAAATAACTTAAGGACTTTACTTAATAATACCAAGGACAGGTCGGATAGGGAAAATA
>WURS02323830.1:0-18145 GCA_011762765.2 Rhinocypha anisoptera
TCTCTCTCTCTCTCTCTTTCCCCCTCTCCGCCCTCTCTCTCTCTCTCTCTCTCTCTCTCTCTCTCTCTCTCTTTCACTCACTGTCTCTGTCTCCCTCTCTCTCTGTCTCTCTGTCTCCCTCTCTCAGCTCTCTCCCTCTCTCAGCTCTCTCTCTCTCTCTCTCTCTCTCTCTCTCAGTTCTAAAATATCTTCATCCGGATGTGTCACATACAAGAAAATATTTTTAATATTGAATTTTAAAAATTTACCAAATGGTTATCCTCATTATTAGATTTTAGCAAACTAATAGAATATTACTTTAAACGTAACCAGTATTTTTGTTCGAGAACTTTCTCCTACACTGGTTTGTGTTGCGGCAACTTTCAAGAATTAGTAATATAAACCAGTGTATGAGAAAGTTCTCAAACAAAAATACTGGTTAAGTTTAGAGTCATAACTAAAATACACTCGTTTGCTGACACTATCTTTTCGGTTAAATAAAAACCAAGATGTAACTTAATTTAAACAAATTTAATTTAGAAGTTCAAGTTTTATTCTCTTGTTATACTACAGATAAATATAGCAATAAATAGAAGACATGGTCTCGTAATTAGCGTTGCACACATTGAACACATCTTTGTTACCTAAATTGAAATCTCTGCTTTCATCGATATGATGCGCACCCAAGCGGAAGAATTTGGGGGCCAATCGATCTAATCATCATTTCGTTGCTTGGCTCAGACGTTCGTATAGTCGATCGTCAAAGTTGTCGTTAAAAGCTCACAACGCCTCCGTGTACTTACTCTCTCTCTCTCTCTCTCTCTCTCTCTGAACAGGTCAGAGGTCAGATCATCAAAGGTCACCCAGACCTTCCCCTAAGTCTTGTGTATGTGTCTGTACTAATCTCTCTCTCTCTCTCTCTCTCTCTCTCTCTCTCTCTCTCCCTACGAACTCTTCTCACCTTTCACCTCTCGAGTAATGTCTCCTCGTTTGAGTTTGATTAGAAGGGAAAAGAAGATCATCCTTCAGATCATTCCGCAGTAAACTATTTAGTATTATTACTTATTTAGAACTTTTCAATTCGAACTACTATTGGTATTAGTAGTGTGGCAGTTTTTTCTTCAAAAACCAAAACTGTCACATCACATTGTGTGTGTTACTTGTAATCGTTTACTCTATTTATATTTTTGTGATATTTTAAAATTTTATTTGACTATCTTCCGAGAGAGAGAGAGAGAGAGAGAGAGAGAGAGATCGGCAAATCCGAGACTCGGTAAAGAAATTAGCAATGAAAGCGCCTCACTAAGTTCGATAAGATAAAACCGAATCTCTCTCTCTCTCTCTCTCTCTCGAAATTGACCAATTTGAAAGTCGGCATTGGACAAATTCGACCACACTAAACCTTACCTCTCTCTCTCTCTCTACCTCGTTTGTCGCTTTATTTTGTGGCCGGTTTAAAGTTTGTGCGTGTGTTAAAAATAAATCTTCTCTATCCAGATTGTGTGAGACATAAAATTTAATTAAAAACTGTCTTCTCTCTCTTTCACCGTGTCTCTAATTCAATGCTTCAAACTAATAAGTTTAAAACTCACTTACTCACCCTAACTACTTTGACCTTTGAGAAGAGTTAGAGAAGTGAGAAAGATTTATGAGCATGTAGTGGCATGAGGGAAAGGGTTCCCTCGTATACTTTTGATGAGGGTAAAGTGAGTAAGAGAGAGAGAGAGAGAGAGAGAGATGGCTTAAGCCGAACAGTAAGAGACTTATCTGTTTTCTTTGATTTAATAGTGGCACCATAAATCCCCATTCTTTTCCCTCATCTCGTCTCATCGTATATATATTTCTCTAACTCTTATGATTCCATAATTCTTCCCCTCGCCATATGCTAAACATGGGAAGGTTCAAAGTTTTCTTATTTTTACAGCAGACTGTTAGAATTGTTTAACACCACTCTCTCTCTTTCTCTCTCTCTCTCTCTCTCTCATAATAAAATTAAACTCGAGTTACTTATACTAATCGAGATTAAAAACATTGTGCGGAAGTATGTCTAAGTGTTCATTGAGAAAAGGTACAAAGGTAGAGCAATCATATAATAATAATATGAGCATAGACACACGATCGCTATATTTAGTAATTTTGTTACTTTTATACACACACACATTCATGTTGTTTTTGGTTTGTGAGTGTGTGTTTTTGCGTGTGAAAAAATAATCGTAAAAATTTGTTATTGTATATTTGGTGGGTGTAAAGTAATTTTTGAGGAAAAATGCTAGTCATAACTCGTGGAAAAATAAAACTGGCTAAACTTAAAATTCTCAAGTTTAAAATTTAACGCTTTAACTTTGTTATAAGTTTGTCCTTAAGGTTTTTATACCAAAATCTGGTTTTGCCGGTAACAAATGTATTTAATATTGTAATGTTAAAGTTCGCAATCCGCCATTTTTTGCTCTGTAACGCTGAAAAGTTTGTCCCTCAGAGTTCCTAAAAAGTTTTTACAAATAAATGTTCTAAATCTAGATGTGAAATTTTCTTTCTCAATCAACTTACTCAAAAAACTTTACTCCAAGTTTTAATATGCAAAAAAGCTGATATGTACAATACAACGAATCAACGTTTGATTAATCTAGTTTAAAGCTTAACTACGTAAATTAAGTTTTGAATTTAAACTTATGAGATTTCTTCAATTATTATAATAATTATTTTATTGTACGAATCTGAGAGAAAAAAAGAAACTCTAACAGGGAGAAAGAATGGTAGAAAGAACAAGATGATAAAAGAGAATTTAATCGAGAATCTTGAAATTTAGGTACATAGATAAACCAGGAAAGAATAAGTTAGTGAGTGAAAGAGAGAGAGAGAGAGAGATGGAAGCTAAGCAATGAGTGAGTAGTGTGTGTGTGTGAGATTAGTGGCGATGATAGGCTGCTCTGGACTATGGAGACTACCCGCTAGCTCGCAGTGGATGCTAAGTGGATGCGCCAAGATGGTGGCGGCATCACCGTGCCCCGGTAATAATCACCGCCGAGGCTGAGAAATAATAATAAATTAAACTCTACCTGCCTGCTACGAGTCAGTCAGTCAGTGAGTAAGCCATAGAAACAGTGTGTGTGTAAGAGAGAAAAAGAGAGAGATAGAGACCTCGTGTGACCATCTGGCGCGTGTTTGGTACCATTTAACCCTTGGGACATGGCAAATTTGTCTTGAAAATCTTGCCAATGGGTTATTTTCATCAAAAGTGACCCAACCATACCGGACTTGGGGCGGGAATTGTGCTGGGGTCCGGTCAAAAAGGGGCTAGTTTGTCGCCAAATGGCGAACCACCTAATAAGGTGGACTCGGCGAATCTGACTCTCTCTCTCTCTCTCTCTCTCTCTATGACTAGGATAAAGAACGATAGTAGCTGAAAGTGAGTCGAGCAGATCAGCATCAAGAGATCACTATGAAGAAGAAGAGGATCTCTCTCTCTCTCTCGCTCTCTTTCAGAACAACAAAACAACAGAACCTCTGCATCTTGTCTAGTATCTGTTTTTAAGAAGTTCTTAAAGGTTTTATACAGAGACGCTTCGCTTGCAGCTCTTTCTCGCTTATACTCTTACTTCTTTTGGTTTTCAAATTCAATACACACAGTAGTCTGGAAATATTGAAGAAAGAAGGAAGAATTTTAGTGTTATTATTTTGCATAATTTTTGAAAAAAATAACGTTAAGTTTAATTTTTATAATTTTAGTTTGATTCTTAATAGATGCTTCAACAGGTGTTTATTCGCAATCTGTTGTACAGATTGATTGGAAGAAAGAATTTCCCAGAATAATTATATAATATTGCAATTAACTTGAAACTACATTATAGTAATTAAGTGAATTTCTCCACAAAACTTAATGCAATAGAATAATAAAAGTGAATAAATGATGAGAAAAATGTCGAAACCCACTGTGGATTGGTTGGGGTTTGACTTTATGTGTCTCATGAGTGTCGGGTATTCTCTACTTTAAAAGGTAGAGAATATATCTGTCGGTCTAAGCAGAAGCTCAACTCGTGATTTGCTTTCTCTCTCTCTCTCTCTCTCTCTCTCTCTCTCTCTTACACTATCACTGACTTAAGCGCATATACATGCATCTCACTTCGCCAAAGTAATAAATTAAAGCGGTAATTACACAGAGCATTTAGACCACTTGGACAGTGCATTTACACTGGGCACATACACATCATCAACGCTAATCTGGCCTATCGCAATGTGGGAGAGAGAGGGAAAGAAAGAAAGAGAGAGAGAGAGAGAGAGAAAGAGAGAGAGAGAGAGAAAGAGAGAGAGAGAGAGAGTACTCGGGCCCCGGCGGCTACCGATCGACGCTCGCGCGCCAGCCCTCATGTCAGCAGCACTTCCAGTAGCTGATTTATCGACTCGGCACCAATTGATTTATCGTCATCATTGCTTTCGAATTCTCTCTCTCTCTCTTTCTCTCTCTCTCTCTCTCTCTCTCTCTCTCTCTCTCTCTCTTCACCAGTATAACAACAAAAATTAACGCAATCTAGCAATGGAGTAGGTAGTATATAAATGTGCGATGCGATCGACAATCTGGATTGCATATGGCGACAAATGTGCATCGCGTTCAGCCTCGAGCCAGTTGAACCCAATCACTCATATAATGAATACCATGTATCAAGTTTATGTGCGTGTGTGTGTGTTAGCTATTCTAATTCATAACAAATTTTGCCTCATGACACAAAATTCAATAAATCAAATTAGTGAAAGAGAGAGAGAGCGATGTTTGCAAGGTGCTTGCAGAGGTGGATTGAGCCTTGGCGATCGTGAATCTGCGATCTCGCACGCACATTTGAAAAAACGTATTGCGCGTATGTGTGACGATTTATGACGCTACTTAATCAGAGAGAGAGAGAGAGAGAGAGAGAGAGAGTTAAAAGAAAGCACTCATAAAACTTTAAATAATTTGCCAAGGAATTTCAAGGTTAAACGCTTGTGAGAGCTACTTGTGACTTTGTGTTTATGTTATAATAATCAATTAATAATAAAAATAAATTTTAAAATAAATTGAAATAAAAAGTTCTTTTCTGTCAAACTAATTGGACAAATCTAGGAAAAATGTGATTGCTTATTTACTTTCAATCTCTCTCTGTGTCAATAAACATTATACATCAGGTTTAACTTTGGGTTCTATGAAGTTTCGAACTGTTAATTGCATGTTTGAAACACTGACCAGAGAGAGAGAGAGAGAGAGAGAGAGAGAGAGAGAGAGAGAGAGAGAGTGAGAGAGAGAGAATGCGGTGCATTAGCACTAATTAGAGCACAATGGCTGCGCATCTGGCGTGGCAATGTTGTCAGGTTGACAGGTCAAGTGTTCGGTCAAATCGAATTGTGTTCTCTCTCTCTCTCTTCTCTCTTCTCTCCCTCACTATAATTAACCCATTAGCAATGGCTTGGGTGCTTGAATCAAATCGATTCCAGACTTTCAATTTACCACTGAGATGCATACAGTCACAAACTTACACACACATACACATAGACACCAGTTGAATGTCAATCAAGAATAGTGAGCCCAACAGGTTGAGAAAAAAAATTACAAAGTGGTTCGCATCGGCAGATGTGAAAGTCTGTCCATCAGTTTTGCTCTTCTCTCTCTCTCTCTCTCTCTCTCTCTCTCTCTCTCACTCACTCACTCACTCACTCTTGTTCTCTTTTATCCCCTTTCTCACTTTTCGGTCTCAATCGGTGACATTCGAAGGGAAAAGTCAAGATCAAGCATCATCGGCGTGAATTGATCATCCGTAGCTTTCTCTCTCTCTCTCTCTCTCTCTCTCTCTCTCTCTCTCTCTCTCTCTATCTCTCCCTTCCACTTGAGTATAGCGGTTGGCAAAACCAAATATGGCCAGACGATGTCAACGTGCCATGGGAGAGAGTGAGTGAGTGCACGAGAGTGGCACACTCTCTCTGGTCAGTGACAGCAGATGAGGATGCGGATGGTGATGCTGATGATGCAACCAGCACGTGAGTGCACTCTTGTCCGAATGTATGTTTGTTTATGTGACACAACACTCTTGAAACTCTTCTCATTCACCCATTCTTTTTCTTTCTTTCTCTTTCTCTCTCTCTCTCTCTCTCCTCTCCTCTCTTTTCCCCACAATGATTGCTAATTGTGATTGGAACCAGGTGGACGGAAGCGATTGCAATTGCCACCTAACAGAACCTATACTTATGGATGCCACTTTGTCTGTGATGTACATGTAATGTGATGTGATGTTTAACTCGTGTTTATTAAATGTTTATATATGTCAATTCGAATCAATACATAATGATTTGACCATTCAATTTTTATTAAACATTAATAACTTTCTTCCTTGTCTCATCTTTTTAGCTTAAGATATACCTAAATGTCAACGCTAATATTCAAAAAATTTAATTTTTAGATATACAAAAAATTATTGCTCACAAAAAGAAAGAGAAGAAAGCGATTTTCAAAACTATTGATAGTATCGATTTTTTTGAAAATAAACAACTGAACATGTTTTGTTCCATTTTATTTTTTTGTGTGTGTCAGTTATTTTACTAATAACTCATTATCCATCTTGCTTATCCTCCAACTTTATCTTTTTTCTCCTTCTTTCATGTCATGACAACAACAATAAAGCTTTGCAAAAAAAGTTGACTTCTTCCGTTACCTACACCCACGGGTCGTCAAAGATACTCTCCTTGGTAGAGTGAAACGAGAATGGTTGGCGAGAATCATCATTTTCATCTTCATCATTATCATCAACAGTACAAACTTGACGAGATATCTCGTTTAATAAAGCTTACAAAACTAGACTAGACGGTAAAGTTCTTTTGTTGTTGTGGTGGTGATGTGTGCGAGATGATCTCAATCCTTCTCAATCTCTACCAACATATAGCACAATCAGGACAAATTCATCATCCTTCTCATCAACTCTACAGCTTGTTTGTTTGAAATTATGAGAGGGATATAAACAGGAAGCAAATATGTAGAAGAAGAAGAAGACATTTAATAAATCTAGAACAATCTTCAAACCAAACAATCTCTTTATTATTATGTGATGTGAAGAATAGTCTACTTTTAAATGAGTTTAGCTTTAACAACTTTATTTTTTTCAAGAGAAAATTGATCTAAGATAGTTTATTTGTTTGTGTAAATAAAGTATATTCAGGCTAGTATGTAACGGGTTAAGTGAAAGAGTAATAGAATGAAAGGCAAAGAGAGAGAGAGAGAGAGAGGTGAGAGATCAGGTCAGTGGTGATGACCAAGTAACCCGAGGCCGTATCCACCTCCACCTCATCAATATCATATCACAAGCTCCCCATCTTTATTTTATTCACTTTAAGTTAGGTTAGAAACTTTGTCACCACTAAACTTACTCACTCATTAACAAAAATATAGATAGGCACACTTTAAATAAATCGTATATCACGTTCAAAAAACCTAGAGTGGGTGTGAGCCGTAACATTATCGAGTAAAATAAAATAAAAAAGAGATTGAATGGAAAAGAGAAAAGTTGAATTGCGTCGGTTTGAATTGCACACATTCACGCATTCACTCTTATCATATTCCATATTTCACAAAAACGACCTCATCACCGTCAAAATGGGAAAGTCAAGAGACAGGCCGTTGTAGAACAGAAAGAATAAGAAGCTGGAGTGGAATGAGTGAACGAGAGATAGTGGGAGAGAGAGATGAAAGAAAGAGAAATAAAATCATCACTAATCGGCCTATATTTCCATGGCAAAGTGACGTGATGATGATAGTGCAGAGCCGACGACATAGTGTGTGTGTGTGTGTGTGTGTGTGTGTATGTCTGTGCGTAGGGGCTGCCGAGGGGAGGCAAGATGAATGAGATGATGATGACACCGTGCCACTGTGAACAACCAAGCCAAGCAGAGGATGCGCCATAGATGCTCATAGATACACCACTGTACATTTGTGTGTGTGTGTGTGTGACTAGTTGTAAAGAATGAAGATGAAATCTAAAGGGAGATATGAATATAGTAGTGAGATATATTATCCTTGATGAATGCTAAAGAACATAATCTATAATCTATGTATACAAGGCCTAGGTGTATTGCTGAAAATGTAGATTAAGTGTGTAGTAAGGTATGAATGTCATGAGTGTATGTAAGCTGGATTATATAAATTGGCAGATTCCGTGTGTTTGACCAAAATTTTAGTAATTTCTTTATTTGAGTTTAAGGATAAACCAAGAATGATGGGTATTTTGGAATATCACCGTGGAATATCACTTTCTATGCATCATAAATACAACACAGTACGTGTGCGTTTGAAATGTTGTAAAGAATAATGAATGTTATCTTTGATGTTAATATATTTCTCTTTAGATTTCTGTGACTATCTTTGATCTTTAAAGATAAGATAGTAAAGAACATAAGCTACAAGGCATAGAAGTATTGCTGAAAAAATGTGGATTAAGTAAGATACGATTATCAAGGTATATAAGATATATAATCATATAAATTGGCAATAAACTTTGGATTCCGTGTCTTCAAACAAAAATTTAGTAACTTCTTTATTTGAGTTTTAGGATAAACCTAGAATAATTTAGGTTTTTGGGATATCTATGAGTCATCTATCTATGTGTTTTGTTGTAAAGAATAATGATAAAACTTAAAGGTGAGTGAGATATAATTTTTTGGGTATTAATGAGAATCATAATCTACAAGACTTAAAGGGTGGTGTTGAAAGGATGCGTACTTGTAGAACAAGTGCGCGGTGAGATCTGATTGTCAGTGAGTGTAAGCTGACTATTATAAATTGCCAATAAAATTTGGATTCTGTTTGTGATTTCAAATGTCTTCAAAGTCTAACAAATTGTTTTAGTAATTTATCTGAACACTAAGCCAAACCTAAAATAAGGTATTAGGTAGAGGGTATATTGGGATTTATTTTTTTAAATCACTATTCATTGCATTTATGCTGAGTAAATTTATTATAAAAATCAAATTCTTAAATTTAATAATAATAATAATAATGGGTACCATGAGGTATCGTGCTTGCACACGAGACATAAGGCGCAATGTCGAAGCAGTGCTTCTCGATTGTATCGTGCCTGGATTCTACGATCCTAGGCAAAGACCAACCAGCAGTCTCAGAGCCGTTGAAGCCATCCTGACCACGCCTACTGAGATTCGGATGTGACCCAAGCCGGCTCCTAAATTCCTAAATTTATACTTGATTTACTCGTCAAAAATTTATACTGCATTTTGGATTTTAATAAAAGTGCGTTTAAAATTTTCACACTACAAAACTCCACAGTGTCAAGTAGGTTAATTGAAAATTTGTGTTTCTTATCACCACCATCATCACCAAAAAAACACAATGCCAAACAAAAAAGGCTGAATCAACCTTTTTTCCTTGTGTTGTTGTCGCCGTTGTTGTTTTGTTTTGTTTTTAAATTGTGACTCAACTTAATATACAACTGTAAATGTAAATCTGTAAAGCTAATCAAAGATGATGGCGAGAAGATGTATGATTTCATGGTTATATGTCTCTCTCTCTCTCTCTCTCTCTCTCTCTCTCTCTCTCTCTCTCTCTCTCTGTGAGTGTATGGAAAAACAGATCAAAACTGTCCCCCTTTGAGTTGGTTGTTGTTTTGTTTTGTTATTGTTCTTGCATAAAGAGCTAATTGATGCTTGTTGTTGTTGACTATATGATGATGATGATGATCACGTTGATGCTAGGGCAGGAATAGAGTGCATCGCGTGCAATTAGACACAATGCCATCAGTGGTGAGGTGATGCGGAGGTGTCATCCCTGGTCTTTCTCGGTCAGAGAGAGAGAGAGAGAGAGAGAGAGAATGAGAAAAAGAATGAGAAAGAAAGAGAGGAGAATGATAGTCAGAGACAGAGTTAAAACATGTGTTAGAGAAAGAGAGAGAGAGAAAGAAAAAGAGAGAAGAGAATGATAGTAAAAGACAGAATTAAAATATGTGTTAGAGAGAGAGAGAGAGAGAAGGTAAGTAAGAGAAGTAAAATGACAGAAAAAATGTTTAGAAGAGATGGAGAGAGAGACGATTAGAGATTTAAAGAAAAAGAATTATTGAGTAGAGAAAAAGAGAGAGAAAGAAAAAACAGAAGAAAGTGTAAGAGAGAGAGAAAGAGAGAGAGAGAGAGAGAGAGTTAGGAAAAAAATAGGAGAAAGTGAATGAGTGAGACGAGCAACTACATTGTGCAACCAAATTACCAAAAATGGTCAATCCACGTAGACACACACACGTTCATATTGCTGACACTGGAAACGATCATCATCATCATCATCATTCTCATCAAACTGTGTGGTAGAAGAAGAAAAAAAACAGGGTAAATTAATTTCATGAAACACTGATTAGATTAGAATTATTATTAATACATACATACACACACCAACACAAACAAGCAACAACAAGAGTGGTATGAATGCTTGACATTGCTCCTATATATCACAAGTGGTCAGTGGTGAGTTATCCCTAGGTATGAACACTAACTGCACTGACCAAACTTGGAACACACATTGTGTGTGTGTTGAGATAGTGTCGATGTTCGCTTAAGAGGTGCCATCTTCAATGGTACTGCCAAACAGTTAAACAATTCAATTCATAATTGAAGAATAGGTTACAATGAGTAATCCAAATATTCAACAGATTCTTAGTTAATTCGAAGCGTAAGTTCAAATTCAGCCACTGTCACCATGACGTGATAAATGAACAATTCTGCTTATATTCAAGTTTGATCGCTGTTGCCATAAAATAAAATTTAATTTTTAATTCAAAAGTCGATTAAAATAGGAATTCAATGATTACACGAAAACACCAGAAGCTCGCAAACCGAACTTTACACAAGAAGCAACGCATGCGCACAACAGATTTTCCTTTATATTTTCCATGGGGTGCAACTGTATTTAAATTTTATTGAAAAATTACAACTTTATAAAATTTTTCTAAAATACAATTTAAGAAAATAATAGCGCCATCTAGTATTGAATTAAAAACTACAACTATATCACATTCTCACATTTTGTATATTTGCCCAACATTGTATATTTCAATGTTGTATTAATAGTATTAATATTTAGTTTTAAATTGTATTTATAATTTTATATTAAAATTCTGCTTGATATTTCGGACACAATGGTCAGTTTGTTTAAGTTTAAGTACAATTGGTTGGTATAAGTCAGGCTACAACCCTAAATGAGGGTTTGGTTCATCAAGCTCACTTGCACTCTTCTATTTTGGCAATAAGCTTATTCCACGCTTTCCAGATGGCCTCGTCGTGAAGACAGGTAGTGCCACCGCCGCGTTGGAATTGCGACTGAACACGGTTGATATCGCCAAGACAGACAAGGTCGTGCGAGGCATCACTGATGGCCCACTTGCTATGGTCATCCATGTAGTTGAATTGACCCTTGAGATCACTGTTGACAAAGCTTAATTGGACATCATCGACGTTCTCCACGTGGAACGCTTGCTTCTTGCACTCCGAGGGCAAAACATGGCCCGGCTCGTGGCGCCACGTCTCCACCTTAAGACCCGATTTGACCGTGGGTGCCACAATATCCGCGTAGAGATCCACCTCATCTGATGGGCTTTTGTAAAAACTACGCAGTACGGTACCACCCATCGTCTTAATTTGTGTATCCGAAAAGTTACGATGGTTGTAGAGCCACTTGTGGTTAACCCACTTGTCAATAGCTTTGCCCAGATCAGTGTCCTTAGTCTTGGAGTCTATGTGATGAAAGTAGGGCCACGCTTTGGCCACCAGGAAATTGTCTTCCACAATCTTGAGTATTTCACTGTAGGGCAGCGAGAGACAGAGAGCCACCTGACCGAAACGACCTCCGGAGGAAACAAACTCGTACTGTCAACATAGACATAGACTGTTGTCAAACTTAATCAAACAAACAATACTCTGATTAACTTACAGTGGCGTTTGCAAAGGGGAATTTTGGAATGGTGTGAATGAGCCACACACCTTGCTTGGTGTCGCTCAATACCACACCCTTGGCATGAGCATAAGTCGAAGTCACCTAGATGACTTTGCGTGTTAGTATATCTCGAATTATTCTCGAAAAACTTGATACAAACCGTATCATTCGGTGGTTGATCACTGTAGAGAACCGAGGTGATTGAGTCACGTGACTTGCTGAAGAAAGGTGACAGTGTGTTGGCAAAGATCGATTGTTGATCACTGATCTGTTTGTCACTGTACCGCCAGCCATCTCGATGTTCATTGCTCATCCACGCGTACTGGTAGCCACCGAAGAGTTTTTTATTTTTCGAGTTGCGAATGTAGGGAAACTTGTAGACCACAAACCAATCGACTGGCTTGCCTTCGTCATCCTTGCATCGAATGGAATCGTCAGAAGTGCTTCCACTCTGTGCCAAAGCAAAGAGAGTGACAATCAATAGAAGCAATGAAGTCCAATTGTTGGCCATCTTTCTTGGTTCCAGTAATCAGTTGGTTCGAGTGCAATGACAGTCCACGAATGACATTGTCGCAATTTAAATCCTCTCCAGCCTCACCCAAAAAAGAGGGGAAGATAGATAGAGAAGGATCAAATTGCGATTGACATCATCTATCGAGTAATGTATGACTCTACTGCACTTATCTCTACTGCACACACTGCACTGCAAACACCAGATAGACCGCTCAACTCGACCGATAACGATTCAGGATCTGTCCGGCTCACAGATACACAGCTGCAGAGAGAGAGAGAGAGAGAGAGAGAAACGAATGAGATGATCACAACAAGAAGAGTGTGAGAATGATCAGAGAGTAGAAAGATATAATCAAAAGCAAATGACATTTTACCATGTGATTCTGACATGTCAATTACTCTCTCCTTCTCTCTCTCTCTTTCTCTCTCCTAACTCGAGATGTAAAGGTAATCGTCACAGTAATTTAATTAAGAGAACATTTTTTCCACATAATCACCAGCTGTACATGTGTCACACTTCAAAGTAAATTAGAAAATAGGTGCAGAATGTGATCAATGCACCGTGCAAACAAATTGGGATGGCACTCTTATCACGATCATCATGTCGATAGAGAGTGACAAACAAAGGCAAATAGGTCATAGTGATATCGTCGCATCGTCATTTTAACACTCAATCTCAAGTGGTATATAGTTTAACTCTGAGAATCACTTTAGATCAGATTGGATTTATAAGAAAAGCTATTTATATAATGGAAGTACTTCCAAGAATCTTGATAGCGCCAGGAAATTTTTAATCTTTTGTTTCTCTAGTAGTAATCGAGCGAGATCACCTGATTTTATAATAAATAGGAAAAAAATTACTGTCATTGCTTAATGTCACGTAAGATATTCAAATAAACTTATCGCTAATCTGTTATCTAATTAAATAAATAGAGAAATAGCATATTTTGAAACGTTTATCAAATTTTTACTACTAGAAAATTTTTTTCGAAATTTTGAAGTTCAAATAAAATTCGGATTTCAAATTAAAAATTCACTAACTTTAATATAAATAAACAAAATTTAAATTAGAGAATCGGATTGAACTCGAATAAATTAGTTTTAATCTTTTCCCCTAATTTCGACTAATAATTAGACAGATTATCAAATCAAATTACAGATAACCTGTTTTGCAAATTCAATTTAATAGTCTATATCACATTGTTATGAGTATATATAAGAAGTCTTGAATTGCTTGAATCAAGCCTATTTTGATTAAGTGAAGATTTGTGAAGAAGAAAAAGGGGTTATTGTTATCAAGTGAAACGTTTTCCGTTGTGTGTAGAGTTAAAAGCAGTTAAGAGTTAAGTAAAAGATGGCAAGTCAAGCAGGCTTTACGCCGGCCCAACCAGGCCCAGCGGCACCCAAGTCAACGAGTGGAGCACCTAAGTCAGCCACTGCATCCAAGTCGAAGATGAGCCATGGTGGTGGCGGTGGTGGGCCCAACCTCAGTGCAGCGGTGCAAACTGTCAACCAAGAAGTGCACGAGGTAGTGAGTGCACTCGAACATGTGGCCAACACTGTCAAGGAGGGTGCTGCACAGGTCATTCAGTTGTGTCATGCCGACAACGGATTTGTCTTCTCTCTGGGTCTTGCCGTGGCCACCATTGTTGGCGTCAACTACTACCACCGATATTACAACACATAGAGCTCACTGGGATTTCTTATTAGACTTGGTGTGTGTGGGTTATTAAAACTTTAAATTTTATAAAAGCTTCTTAGGAGTACTCTAATTACGTCTAATTCTTAGTCGTACTTTAATTACATCAGCATGTGGAGTGAGAGTGGGGGTTAAAATTTTTCATAAACTCTTTCAATGAATAGTATTTTTAGCAAAAGTGCTCACCATAGGGGAGAGGGAGCTAAAAAAGTTCCAATATTTTGCTCACGTAATTAAAGTATGGACTCTTGTAAAAAATTTACAGCGCACGCATAAGTAAATCCTTGTTATATGTTAAATCCTATAAAAAATAATCTTTGAAATTAATTGGTAAACATCTCAAAATCAAGAAGGTTTTCATCAAAAACAAAAATTATGCTTAAAGAATCTCTTCATCTCTACTAAATGAACATTTTCTTCACCAATCACGGAATTAGGTAAGCTTGATTAAGTTTTGCATTACAAGAGTCGATCTGTTGAGCATAGCAAACGAGTGTACCGCGAGTTACCAAGATACCTAATTCTGATTACTTTTCGGAAAAGTCTGAAATCGGAATCTTCATATATGATATATCTAACGAACTCAAGCGCAACCTTGAGTTTGCGCAACCGCAAAAAATCCCAAACTTATTCTTAAGTTTTAAAAACTCTTTTTTAAACTAAAGCCAACAAAAAGAGACAAATCCCAATAAACAACAAATTTACACAGTAAGACTATACTTTTCTAAATTCGATGAAAAGTGAAGCGAGTAAAATTGCGAAAAAGACTTGTAAAAATGTAGCGAGAACAAGTTTCACTGTAAACATCGAAAAACACAAAAAAATAAGTTTTCAAAGTTAAAAGATAAATAAAAAATATATAACAAAAATATAGTATTTTTCATAAATCAAAAACAAACTTTTAAAAAATAAATAAAAGCAACATCAAATAATTTGTAAGTTGGCAAAACATTTTGAAAACAACTGATGTGTCACGCCATCTATGAACTCACACTGACACTCACACTGACACTCACATGTGTACTTTGTTTTGGTTTGTGCCGCAATGCTCTCACCCGGCTTTTTATCGCAATTTCGCTTCACATTAAAAATGTTCTTATCTTTGATCTACTAAACTCGTGATTTACCATTTAATCCTTGTGATTTCATCATTAATTTCTAATTTAAAATTATTATTTATTATTAAAGCACACACCATACAAACACCATGAAGCGATTTGTTCGAGCATGTTCAAATAATCTTCTGTAAGTCATTAGCAAATGACTCATTTGCATGGGAAATTGTCTGAAAACATGCACACTTCAACCGGTTTATTCAAATGGGTAAAATGAGCGAGTCCTATTCACACACTGGATGTATGTGTTTGTGTTTGTTGTACGACGCAACTTTGTTCTGGCACTTTTTTGTTACTTCGAGAAGCTATCTTATCACAGAAGAGTCTCGGGTGCGTGTCTCCTGCTGTTTTATGATTAGACCATCATCACAAAGAGAGAGAGAGAGAGTATTTGGCGAGACTTAATGGAAAGCTTGCCAAAAGGAAAGACCCTGTGAGAAAGATGGTGCGTCATCCAAGGTTGTGAAGGTTGCCAATTTTCTTTGTTTGTCTCATGTTTGCGAAAGTAAATTTTTTGATGAGGTAGAAAACTTGTAAAAGAACTTGGTAGAAGATTTTAAAGTTTTTTCTTAGAATATCTTTCTGGGTTGCACGAAATCGATCGATTGGCTAAGCCTCTGATGATCGAATGACATTTCGCGTGAGTGTCACTTTTGGGCATCTGTGTTTTGTTTAGGCTTCTATGATATTGCTCCGTATGGCGCGGGATTGTGATGTGATGTGATTAGATCATGGATGACACCACAACAGTGTGGCTCAACTTGCACATAGCTTGGTTAGTTTTCGTGATTCAATCAAGACATTTATGACAAAGAATAGAAAGCAATGCTAAAATGACAAATCATTTCAATTGAAAGTGAATTTGATTGGAAAATTCGTTTAGTAAATTGTAAGGAATGTTGTTGAATAATGCAAATAGTGCCAAGTAGCTCAAATGGTGGTTGATAGTCGCTTGCCTCATTTGCACACACCATTCATTATCAGTGCGTTTTTTGCGAGATACCAGCGTGCAAGACCACAAATCGTATCATCATCTTGCAATTGCAACTAACACCATCGGATGGTGACATCTCGGCCAAGTCATCTAATCCACTTTTGGAATACTCTTCTGGTTGTTGTAGTTGAGAATCGTTCTGGGTGGAACTATCGAGGATTCCCCTGGTGAGTCCTTGAAGGTGGTGGTAACGGTGTGAGAGAGAGATGGGAAGGTTTGATCAGAACCGGATTGGTGTGATGATGAGTGTGCAAACGTACTTGACGTGGTCATTTCTCTCCTTGAAAGGTCTTATCAGAGCGGCAATCTACATTGCCTCAAGTCATCAGTATCACCAAATCGAACATCGTGGTTGTTGAGGGGCACGTCCACTGAGTTGGGTCGTCATTTGACTTGTGAAGTCGCTCGAAGTCGAACCAATCCCAACAGCAGCACCGAGGAACCCAAGATGGCCAAGTTGATCAGTGGTAAAGAAGTTTCCGATGAGATTCGTGCTCGGCTCCAGAAGGAGGTGGCACAGCTCTCCGTGACACCCAATCTCGCCATTGTCCAGGTTGGTGGCCGCGAGGATTCCAACGTGTACATTCGCATGAAGAAGAACTATGCCAAATCGGTGGGCGGCACTTCCGTACATCTCCAGTTTCCAAGAACCATCACTGAAAAAGAGGTTAGTGTAACTATGAGTTAAAGAACCAGACTCGACTTTCATAAGAAAGCTATCTAAGCATATATTTTAAACGTTAAACTTTTTGACACTTATAATGTCATAAAGTTGGTGTCTTTGGCCATTTAAAAACAAATCATTCAAACTGCTATTGCATCTGAATTGCCCAATGAACTGTGAAAAATGGCCGGTTTTGAGTGCTTTGAATGCAAGGTTATAGAAACTTGTCATTCAGTATTTGACCCTTATTTTTCAAAACATTTTAAAACCGGAAACCATGCCACACTCAATACTCGGTTTCTAACTTTTCCTCTAAGACCACTTTTCAGTCTAATTAATCGGGTCAAAATTGTTGTCGTTATATGAAAGTGCGGTATGGTTCTTTGAGGATATTGAACTAACCAGAATGTTACCACTTCGATCTAGCTTGCCGACGAGGTTGAGAAGCTCAACAATGACGACACTGTGCACGGTATCATCGTTCAACTGCCACTAGATTCAGAGAACCCGATTGATGCGCACTACGTCACCAATCTCATCTCACCACTCAAGGACGTCGACGGGTAAGTGTTGCTGTTGTTGTTGTAGATTTTTGTACGAGATAATCTTGCAAGTTTCATCACTTTGGTACTTTTCCATTTTTTTCAGTTTAACCACGATCAACGCTGGAAACCTTCTTCACGGTTTGATCGGAGGCAAGCATGGTTTTGTGCCGTGCACACCCAACGGCTGTCTCGAGCTCATCAAGAAAGCCGGTGTCAAAATTGAAGGTTTGAACCTATTATAGAAACATTAAATTAATAATCAGAAAATGCTAATTATTATAATGTAATGTAATAAAACCAGGTGCCAATGCAGTGGTACTGGGCCGCAGTAAGATTGTAGGCTCTCCCATGGCGCAACTGTTGACCTGGAACAATGCCACCGTGACGGTGTGTCACTCGAGGACAAAGAATCTCCCGGAAATTACCAGAGAAGCGGACATTCTTGTTGTGGCCATCGGAAAGCCTCTGTTTGTCAAGAAGGAATGGGTTAAGCCTGGTACGTATTACCGAAATAATATTTTTTTGAATATTCTAGCAAAAGTACGTCTAATTGTGTGGCAAAGAGTGATGCCTGTTTCAACTATATATTAATGTATAATATGGTCGTAGTTTTCTATGTTTTTTCATTTTTTTTGGTATTGTGCCACCCACGTTTTTGTACTGTGAGAGTTACGCTACTTCCACTGTGCTTAACCGATTCGAAT
>WURS02323941.1:0-18139 GCA_011762765.2 Rhinocypha anisoptera
TCAAGTCAATAGGGTCTACTCCTATTGCTTCCTCTGGAGTGTTGATCGTTTCATCTAATGTCGGATCATACCAT
Organism: Rhinocypha anisoptera; assembly: GCA_011762765.2. Classification (NCBI taxonomy): domain Eukaryota; kingdom Metazoa; phylum Arthropoda; class Insecta; order Odonata; family Chlorocyphidae; genus Rhinocypha; species Rhinocypha anisoptera. Next base: position 75 of record WURS02323941.1, read on the forward strand.
AATTTTTTATTGTGTACTATCTATTCTTCCTTCGGTATAACATTTAATTGAGCAGTATCTTTCTCTGCTTTGTTAAGATGTTTCATTAGTTTATAAGCCATTTCTTGTCTACCTGAATATCATCCTCTGCGCCACTTATAAATCTATCCCATGATATCTTATGAGCCTTCCTTATTATTGTTTTTGTGCGGTTTCTAACTAACTAAGGGATTTATATACCCACTAATTATTTAAATCTCACTATCTAGCGAAACCCGCGCAATATTTACGCAGATTGCAATTTGACAAATGCAATGAAAATTTAGACCAAACTGATTTTCATTCGACTATCTTTATCCTCTCAAGCAGTTCTTCCAGAAGTTTTAAACTCGATTTATCCTCTATTCCAGGAGTATAAGCTTTACGTTTTAAAGGTAGTACCATTTTGTTTACTGCAAAAAAGGGGGGTCCGACAACAATTTTAGACCGTACAATTTAGAGAAAGCAGTTCTCTCCAAGATAACTCTGCGGCATTTCAGAAAAAGGAACTGTTCCTTCATGGCCCTCCTACCTTAAAGAAAAACGAGGTAGTTTGATCTCAGAACAGATCTCGATCAGATCGTTTCTGAAACCGAGGGACCTTCGCAAAATCATATGTACTCATTTAAGTCAAAAAACTTATGTAATTTCTCATTTCTTTGTGTATTTCATTGTACCGTGACGTTCCGTGCCTTTTCATTAAAAGTCAAGGTTCGAGTTCCTCTTGATTTCCCGACAAGATAAAAGTCGCCATTGCGACGTTATTCAGAATCAATTCAGGAGTGGCATGAGAACGGGGTAAACCTTTCACCATGGGTAATCACCGCCCTGGGAAGACTTCCTCCCTCACTCCCCCCATCCATCCACGGTAAAAAACATGAAATGGAGAAAATCTGAGACTCCGTCTGGACACAGCGCACCGCCTGACTTGATCTAACCGAGGAAATCTGCCAACACTTTTCTTTCTTGAAATATTAAGTCCGTACTACGACATGCGATTAAGATAAATGAGGATTACTGGAATTAAGGTGGACTAGGAGAGTGAGTCATCGGAACATATTAACTGAAAGTGAATGAATTGGTATTTTGCTTTGGAAAGCGAATGAATGTCTCTTTAATTTCGCAATCCTATCGAAACGATCATTACAGAAGCATACCCTGCGAAGAACTCCCGTTCAACGGTAAAATTTGAGCCATGAAAATCCAGCGAGTAATTCATGGATTACCAGGAACCATGGTACTTTATGAAAGAAAACAGTGGAAAAATACAAGAGTACATAATTTTGAGGACTACAGAGGGTACATCATTTTTTTTGGTTTGGCCTACAATATGACGCCCCATTCGTTCGCTTCAATCCGAGTGACGGTGAGCGGAAATTATTATATTTCAAAACTTGAGAATAAAGAAATGCGACTCCATTCGTCAAAAATTACTAGCCTCCACGCCCTCCCCACACCTGACGTGGAGCGAAATCCAAATTCATTGGAACGGGACGGAGCGATGATCATGGGGCGAAAGAAAACATTTTTTTATTAAACATTCACTGAGGAGACCGTCACTTGATGGAATTCCATAGAGGCATAAATTTTTGGTTTTAATTTTGATTTATTTCCACAGAATATTATGAACACGACCGATTTCGAACGATTATCGTCATCATCTGGTTTTTTATTCCCCATTTGCGACGTTAATTTTCAGAATTTATAAGGTGTTCTTTTATATTTTTATCTCAAAATTAATCATCTATGAAACTATTCATTCTTCGCTCCAACCATTTTTTTCAATTTGGCGAATGAGTGATGTAATTAGAATTTAAATGGAACTAATTATTACCTAATCGAAGGATTGGTCACGTGACAGGGTGAAGAAATTTAATGTATTCTTTAGTTTAAAGCTTCTTTCTGAAAGATTAAGATTTTAATCAAAAGTAATATTAAAAATACCTAAGTAAAATGCTTCTCCTTTAGTCTCAATCCCATTGGTTGGATGGTAGAAGCTCGCCAGCTTTGTCGTCGGGATAGTATTCCCATCATTCATGTGTATGCTTCACAAATGAAGTCATTCATAATCTTCTGTGTATATGATCACCTTGGCCTACCACTTTCTCTCTTTCCGTCGTTCTCTGCAAAATGCAATTCCGAAATAATACAGAATAAGTTCAAAGAGAATAAATAAAATAATGCATTATCAATAGTATTACATTATAACATAGTATTATTATGCAAGCAATACCTGTAGTTATCTCCCGAAATCCCGATAGTTTAAAAAAATGATCCACATGTTCGTGAAGCTTACAAAACTACTGAGTAAAGACTGTATAGAATTTAGGGTGAAAATCTGTCAGCGAATTAAATAAATTATGCTTACCCACTTGTAAAGACGATGAAACATACGTAGCCATGTCCCAAGAAAACACTAAACAACCGCCATCTTGTTATTGAGAAGAACGACGCGAAACAGATTCCTGTTTCCATGGTAACAAAAGTTTTGAACGTCCCAGAGACGGTAGTAATTGTAGATGGGACCCCAAATAACGCACAAAAAAATTACACCAGTAATTTCAGAATGGTAACAGGTTGTACATTTTGGCAATTTCAACACAAATACGCACATATTAGACAATTTCAATTGATGCCTAATATCCTCCAATCCTCCACTCAGAATATTAGTTGACTTCATCTTATGTGTGTATATATATAAAATGATTAAAATCATGACAGGCGATCTTTCGTGCAATCTACTCTATTTGACTTTTGGATTGGCCTCCTGTACTTCCTCGAAGGTCTTCTTTTTCTCCTGACATGTGTTCCAAACAAATCCATCGTGTCTCGAGGCATGTCCTACCCATCTGGTTCCTCTTTTACTTGAGTTAATGCACGTGTCTTTTTTTTTCCTCATCTGTTCCTCCTCCGTATACATACTTCCTCATTTCCTTCTCCGTCTATTTGTGTATCTTCAGCATACGCCCCCAGCAACGAGCAACGGAGGTGTCTATTTTTTTCTGAGTATATATTTTTGTTAGATACCCGTCTGTGATACGCAGGTTGGTACACAGTTCCTCGTGAATTTTTCTCATACGCTGCCTTAGGGTTTGCAAAAAGGGTATTGGAAAACAGTGGTTGAGATTGACACTGGTTTGTCTGGTCAAAAACTCCTTGAGGTTATTGTTGCGCTGCATGTGTTGGACAGATCACTGTCGTGCGAAAGGAAATAGTCAAGGATTCACTCATCACACCCGGTGACGGATCCTTTTTAGGAGTTTTTCCACCGCCCTTCTAATCGAAGTGCATTCTATCACTTCTGATCATACCTCTGTTTACTCTAATAGTATTCCAGAAGTTTCCGTCAAAAATCAATTCTCTACAGAATTGTCGAGAGCTGAAACTGTACGATTTTACCCGAAATTCAATGCCGTCAATCTTTTAATTTTTTTACCGATCTTTTATTTACGATCCTTCCTCCGCTACTACAAATTTTCCTTGTCTCCATAATGTCCTCATGGGTACAAACCATTTCTAAAATAAGTGCATCGCGCTATTACTATTTCAAAACCAAGCCGTTTAAAAGTTGGTTTTCCATTTCATGACCTACTCAACACTTTCGCTTTCTTGTGATATATTTCCTTTCAAGCAATTTAGGAGTAATATAAAGAAGGCAGATTAAAAAGAATACATAAAAGTGATGAGTTTCTGGAAAAAGTAATCGGGTGGAAGGGAAAGGTGATGTGTGAAGTAGAAAGATAACAAGGATTTTATAGAAGTAGTAATAAGTATGTAGAGAGATTTACCGTGGGTTAGGGAAGGATTTCTTCTATTTTCTAAGTTTATCAAAATTTATCATTCTAACCTTAAGCAGTAGATTGCCAATCATATTCGGCAATTTGCTTCTTCGCATGCATAATAGGCTACTATTCGATTATCCTCAACTCCATGTGAATTAATTAGCTCCCCTCCAACTTTCAATCTCGACTCTAGCAGTCGGACTGCTTGTCTTAAGATTTTCTCAACACGGTTTTAAAGAAAATATAATAATGGCGAACACTGTTCGCATTCAATTTACGTGGCGCTGTTTTCTTTTATCCCGCGATCTAGAATTCAAGAACGTGACCTTGCCTCATTTGCCTCGCCCTCCCATGGATAAATTAGGTCATTGGGTAACGAGCTAGTTTCCTAACCGCGAAGTTCTTCCCCGAACTACTTCATCATTTTTACGTCACTCGAATCTCATTTGCCGTCAAGGTGGTCCACGAGTTTAATTACGAAGATACTAATAGCGGAATTTAAACCATGAGACTATCGCTTTCCGCCCCCTTTTTCTATGGAAAATCTGTTTTTCCGCTAACATTAATATGATATCCTACGTGTATTTTCATTCGCGCAACCTCTTCGAATTAGTAAATTTGCTAAAACTTTGGCACGGTATATTTTAAAATATTCCCCAGAACAAGAACCTTAATTAGAGTCAAGGAATAAGATACAGACGCGGTTATATTCTCGATGAAGCGTCTCTTGATTGAACGCACAACTGACGATATTATGTGCACTCTCTTTGCTTGCGTTGGGGTTGAGTTACCTCCGTGTCCTCCAAAGAGCTGCCGAATGAGCAGTAGACGGATTTCAGATGATCTACATACATTACAATAAAGATGCTTAAAAAAGGACTCGAAATAAGGTATTTGAGGTAACCGTGGATATAAACCGTGACCGTGGATAGATAGACTGGGGTAAGAGCCCGAGAACCATTGGAGAAAAATTTGAATATCAAAAATTGAGGCAGGTTAGGGGACATAGAATAATAAAAATTATAATTTATCTTTATTATGCCGAAATTATGACCAGTTGGTCCTCTCTTACACGTAGCAATTTTAGGCATTTACAATTTGAAACACAGGGCGAAAGAAGCATGGCGCGGGGAGAAGTGCGAGTGTCTTAAAAAAAATTGAGAGAGAGGGGGGGAATGAGAAGTGTGCGCGGGAGGCAAGGGAATTGTCAGGGATGAGGAAAAATATAACGTTACACGTTATAAGAAACAAGACAGAAAAAAACTTTAACGAACCAAGGAGATTCAGTAGAGAAGAAAGATTATGTGGAGGAACTATAGTGTAAAGCGTTTAGATTTAGAAAAAGGTGAAGTTGGCGACACTGGTGTGGGCCCAGGTATCCTAGAATCCCAGGTATTTTCTGAGAAGAACAAGCTATCCTCAGGGTTACGGAACGCTGATAAAGGCACTGTTGGTTTAATTTTAGTATCAATTGAAGTTAGGTTTAAATTGGACCTTGAGTGTACATCTTTTTACAACTTTTCTACTTAACACTCTTCCTATCCACATCATTCCACTACTCTTAAAATGCAAATATTTTCCTAGATCTGTCTCACTCACCTGACTTACATTACTGATTCCAGTATACCAATACCTTCGGTACCAGTTCAATTCACTATTATATCACTTCAATTCCTTTATACTTCCCCCAACATTTTCTTCTTTCCTCGGATCATATCTAACAACCCACAGTTTGTCTTCCTCTCCGTCCACTCTGTCTTCTCCATATCCACAACTCAAAAGTCAACCTGAAATCACACTCATTTACAATAGAGCCAAGTTTTGGAACCATATAATGCTACTCTCCCTATCAGAATTTGTCTAGCCTATCCCTAACCTCTTTACTCAAGACGCATCATTGATTCTCTTATTTTTCTAAATTCTTTTCTTATTCTAATGTCCTTGCTTCCCTGTCAATTTTCTTCTAAAATACTTCCTAAAAATGTCCTCTTCTTTTAACTTATCCCCTCATATATGCCTACACATTCATTCCTAATCCAAGCCTAATTCTTCAGAATATAGGTTAAAAAGGGGAGTCCTGCCTGTTACTGTCCGCCTGATTCTCCTTACTAATTAACTGGCAGGGAGGGCTTGAATCACATACAGATGTTGGATATAATACCTATCAACCCAGACGACCTGTGTATTCTATAAAACCTCCAAATTTTGCCTTCTCGTTTCTGTTAAATGCTTTCTCCAATTACAAACAGCTAACAAAAATATCCTGGTTGTGTTCTGTATTCCACTCTATTAATGCCCTTGTTACTAATATTGCATCACATATTTCCCTCCCATTCCTAAATCAGTCTTACTCTCCAATTTTTACTGAAGACTAACTACTACCTTTGCTGCTTTGCATCAAGCTCTGAGCCCTAATCCTAGCCTAGTGATAAGGTGATTTTTGTATGGGAATTTACTCCTCATAAATACATATTTTGATTAAGTTCATAGAGACCCTTCCTCCCACCTTTCCATAATCACTTAAGTAATTCTGCTTGCAATATTATCTATTCTTAATGGCTTTTTTCCTTAGTGTAAGTTTCGTCACCATCAAAAGACACTTTGGAACTACAAAAATCCTATCAATGACATGAATTATGTCATGCAAGTAACCTTGCCATATATTGCCATAAATCTCAATAACTACAGTCTCATATTAAATTTAATCCTCTCTCCTCTAGCTGTTGCACTAAATTAATTGATCTCTTCCCATTGTGCCAAATTTCTAGGATTGCACATTAAAGATTTAAGATTTTTTAATTAAGATTAAATTGGACTCAAAATTTGAAGCATGAGAGTTCAAATTATAGAGGTCTGATTGAATTCTTAATTTTTTCTTGTGCATACACTTTTCTTGTACATTCACATACATAATCCTTCATTAACACCAAAAATGTTTTTAATCTCTGAATCAACTCCTCCAAACTTACTATGCATAATGCTGTATGCTTAACCATAATGTAACCTAATTGTTTTCTCTGTGTGTACTTAACCTCTCAGCTGCAGGAGCCTCGTTTCTTTGTGATGGTTGTGTGTGAAAGAAAAGTAGCCACGCTCCTCTTCTCTTTTATTTCTGACAAAGGTTTATTTGGAGGTGGACCCGGGATAACCCTTATTGACTGTGTAGCCCAGTTCCCTACAAAGGGGTAGTGGAGATATGATTGACTATAGTCACAACATTTCACGCAGGATTGTATCGAAAAATGAATTCCATATTTATTTTCCTTGTTAATTTCTGATTAATTTGATACCAAACATTACATAAATGCTTTCATTTATAACCAAAACTCTGCCGAAACTCTGTGACAACTAAGGGAAATGACAATGGTGAGTCCAAAAACAATTTCCCAAATCTTGGCGGATGGAATGCATTCATCAAACTCACCTGAGGGTAGTGAACCATCATAAATGGCTCTTCAAAGGGGCACCCTATTCCGGAACAATACGAAAGTGTGACCGTTCGAACCTTTTTGGAAAGGACGGGCCATAAAATTTGGAGACGGTCTATGGAGGGTACAAAAGTGGTGGTCATACATTCATGGACGTATTCTCAGCAGTTTCACGCCAAAACACTGATCAAGGTATCCCTCAGTCTAGGGGCAAATCTCTTGTGATAATTGAACCATGTATATTTCATAACTAAACACCTCCTACAAAACTCCACCAACTTCTTCCCATGGTCATCTCTTATTCCTGACCCATATTTCCCTACCTCACTCCCACTTCTTCCTTTGGTCATAACATCATTCCCATCCTTAATCATAACTCTGTTCTTTCTTCCTAATCACCTACTGAAGTTGGTCATATAACTTGTATAGTTCCTTGTCTAGGTGACTATCAGTTTGCATGCATACCATTACAAAAATTCATATATATTCATTGGATCTGGTTTATTTTTAATCTCTCACCATGTTCCTTTTCAGTACTATGGCTAATCCACACTGACTCTCCTCCCTGCTGGAATGCATTATCCTATAACTGCTGTTTCAGTATTCCCTGCTACTTCAGGTTAACCTTCTCTATTTCATGCTTATTATTCACTGACTTTGATAGACTCAGCACTTCCCTGTTGTTCAACATTCTTCTTATGAACATTGTTTTCCTCTTTTGTTCTCTTCTTTGTCATCGGTTTAACTGTGCACGGTTTTGTTAAATGACAGGTGAGGAGTCATTGCCTCCCCAGCTACCCAAAGGCATCCACATTAGTGAGTTAACTCCTATAGTAAACCAAATTCATTGTCCTTGTGAACCATTTTTCACAGTCATTAAAACAAAATAATTGACATGATTTCCTGTTTTTTCCTCATTAGTATTTTAACATGACTCCATCACTTAAATGGATATCCCACTGGAAATAAGAAACCTTTACAGCCATCTCACTGAAAAATAGAAGCTTTATGGACTACTATTTGTCTGCTTCCTTCCCTTCACTACTGACATTGGACATGGGTGACTTTATGATCAGCATTAAGCATCGCTCCCTCCAGGAGTATAGCAACAGCAGAAATCATTTCTGTTCAATTTATTATGTGTAGTTGTTAACAATACTTATTATTGTCCTTTAATACAGTAACAAAACAGTATAAGCTTTTATTAATAAGTTCTACATTATTTTTTACCTTTTAAATTTTTTCATCATTCATTTTTCTATGAGGAGACAGCTACCCCTCTTGTCAACACCTATGGATCAAATCATAAACAAGAGTAGGAATGAGTACCCTTTGAAACCTGTTGCTGTATGAAAATGCTGTAAAGTAAATAAACTCTTTAAGATTTATCTGCAGAACACCCTAATGCCATGCCATTGCTGACCTTACATTCATAATTTGCTTGAAACTTCCATGCAGAGTGTGCACTCTAGATAGGGATAATGCTGTCATACCATAGATAAGACTGAATCACACATCAACTTCCTCTTCTTAATACTATAGTTGTGTTTGACCTTCAGTTCCATTATTTTCTTCATCCCACTTTTCTTGGACAATTAGATAAAGAGTTACAAGCCTTTTTAGGGGTGCAAATAAAAGTTATTACATCCCAAATTTAAATCTCACAGACAGGCTCCACAGGTGAAACCTAAATTTGACTTTTAAAGGTTAAGAAAATTGAATTATTCAGCACATTGTAAGAGGAAATGCCATTTGGAGAACTATTCAGAAATGTCTTAGCACAATCAAGTAAAGATTGAATGGATATAATAAAAATTTTTGATCTTAATATGTATTTTGTTAGGCACTGCTAGTACAAAAAGAGCAAAGAAGCAATATTTACAGAAGAGAATTTTTTTAAATTGAAGAGTGAAGGCAGTAGAAAGTATTAATACTAAGTTAGGGGTAAAAAGTGAAAAGAGATCAATAATAAACTGGGGCAGGAAAATGATGAGATGAAAGAAATATGACAGTAATTCCAGTTCTAGATTTTAAAGAAATTACAAAGACGGGAAAATTTGCATGAATCAGGGTAGTACACATTATATATATACCATCTGTATATAAGATACAAGATAGTGAAAGCAGTGTTATTAAATAGGAAAGGAAAAACACTTTCTATTTTCCATATTTAGGAATAAGAAAGAAAAGATGTTAATTAAACATGTTAAAACCCAGAAGATGGAGAGTTTGTAGTCGATCTTCATAGAAAATAGAATGAATTGTATATTGATGATGGGCAATAGAGAGAGATGAATTATGATGAAAACTAAAGACCATGTGTAGTTGCCCTTGAGGTACTTCTTGAAATGAAATAAAAAAGGCAATAGGAAGAGGTAATATCCCTGCAGAATTTCTAAAGGGTTTACCAACAAGAAAGAAACAATCCCATTAATTAAGTAAGATCTGATGCTTTCCTGGCGAATGATGTTTAAGAAGTCTTCTTAGGTTTTCCACCTGGTATGGGGCTCAATTTTGGCCGATGTTTCGACTCTCAACTCAAGGGTTGTCTCCAGGTTGTTGTTGTCTCTGTTGACTGCCATGTCTGCATTTATGCCATCTTATATACAATTTGAAGGCTGAACACACTATTGATGGTAACCACCGAAAAAAATATGAAGGTGCCAAGCTTCTTGCCTGCTCAGTCAGCTACTGGGATTGAGTAATAAAAGAGGCCATTGAAATTTGGGTGGAGATGAAGAATTTCAATAGAGATTCTGGCTACTCTCTCAGCAATACCTGGAAACCATTCTTTGTATGAAAAGAGATAGTAAGGAGGTGTTTGATCTGAATAATTTCTAATAACCTCTAGAGTTATACATACTTTGTATAAATAATGAAAAGACACAAATTGGTAACCAGTAACCTACTGATGAAAACTTGAAGTAGTCCATTACTGCAAGTGCAGGAAGTGGCTAAAAGCAACCAATTAATAGCAAGAGACTAAAAGATAAATTTTCCATTTTACAGGATCCAATTTGAAAATATACACATAACCTGTGACTGTTTAAAGGAAACTTTTATAATGTTTTTTAGGTTTAAGGTAAGTTGGTCTAATGAAGGTCATAACATATGCCCTTTGAAATGCCATTACATAATTTTCCTTTGGTATTTCAAAAGTTGTCTTTCCATTTAATTTTTGTTAATAGCCTCAATGTGAAATGGATTATACACAAGTACATTATAAAAACCAGTAGTGGTAAAACTGTATATTTTTATACCTAATACGATTTGAAGATTAAAATTTACAAATGGTTAAAAGTGAAGAGTTAGTCTCTGTCATGCTGATATCTTTTATGAGAGCTCCTTTTAGGTATACCAGTCCACAACTATAGTTGTGGCCAGGGTTGACATACCGTAATATGCCTTGGCTCCAAAGATCAATTCTACAATTAACACAAGTCAATGATGTTTAGCATAATTAAAATATCTAAAAATGTCATGGTTTACATATTACAATTAAACCAGTGCTCCTCCACTAACGTAATAGTTATGGATGGTATCTATATCAAACCTAGAACTGAGACCAGAAAAATAACAATCACTGTGGAAGTGCTGTCATTAACATATTGTTGTTGAACCTGTGATAAAAAATTATTCATTATTTGGACCTCACATAGATTTTCAGTGCTAAAACCTATCCTAACCAGCATTGGCCCACCCACAAGCAGTCAGGAGATGGTCAATATAGATGTACTAAACAAAATTTTATCTGTCCAGAAGCTATACTTATTGCTTCCAATCAGTATTCTCTCAATTTGAATCAAAGAAAGACTGATGACACTTAAAATAATTCATTAACCATGTTATGCCAAAACTTGTTGGATGGACAGGAATATTTTTTCAGAGTCTTACACATATAAATTTTTTTCACCGAGTAATTCTCTTATTTAAGTTCTGAAAATTCTGCTATTGTTATAGACCATTAAATATTAATATTTTAGGGATGAAACTGGAGTTTCAGCTTTATTGGAAGAAAAATTTTTAAAATTCTGACTATTTGAAAATAAATCATTTTATAAAATGTTTTGTAATATAGATATCCAAATTTGATCCACTTTATCCCAACTTGTGAAGAAATAATAGGCATTGAGATGAGATAGAATGGAAGGAAGCAACTAGTTGAAAGAAAAATAATTAATATTTTAATATAATATTTCTTGAGAGGATAAACATTTAATATTAGTTACTAAAACAATTAGACTGGCTTTTGGTTTAGTCTAGAAATATTCTACTTTGTCCAGCACTTAGTCTTTCTAAACGCATAATGATTTTTACCTGGCATCACTTCATTCTAATCCCTAATCCTTTCATAATTCTTCCTTACTCGCTTAAAAGTTTAGCATCTATGGCTTTGACTATCACATATTAGTATCCATTTCATTATCAATATCACATTTAAAACTACAACCTGTGCTCTTCCTCTTAACCCTTTCAGGACAGATGTCAGATCACATAGATCAGGTCTGAATAGTTCAAAGATCACAAGCAACAAATTTTCTTGGCATTTATATAAATGAAAAATTGGTCTGGTTCAATCATATCCAACAGCTAACAAATAAATAAGCAAGTCATCTCTCTGTAATTAGAAAATTAGTCCCCATTCTATCTATGCATTCATTAATGCTTCTTCATCAGGCTAAAATTATTTTTTTTTGTAAATTATGGAATAATGTTATGGGATGATTTCCCTCTAGCTGTAAACGTTTTTTTAATGTAAAAGCAATATACGAAGTCTCAATTAGTACTCCTGGGAAATTACTATTTATCTATTCCAACATTATAATTCTACTCTCCCTTTACATTTTTGCCTATGCCAAATGTATGGAGTACAATCCAAACCTGCTCAAATTAAACTCTGAATACCATCTTCACAGCACACAAGGAAAAGAAAACGTCTATATTTAACAATATGCTTCCTCACACACCCATAAAAGTCCCCATAGCTTTGGCTCTATAATTTGCAACATATTACCCATTCACACCCTAGAGGAAGTGGCTACAACAGTGCACCAATTGGTTACACAGCCTGTGTAGAGACCACACAGGCTGTATAGCCACTTAGCACACTGTGAAGCCACTTCCTCTAGGACATTAAAACTGCACTCTCAAAAAACACATTCACTGGTAGGCAAATATCCTCATTTAGTAAGCTCTGGCTTTTAAAAGTTCCAAGAGTTTCAGATGAACAAGTGTATATATACATATATCTGGTACTAAATACAAAAATTAATACTTTCTGGAAATATTGTACTATATCATTATTTTTATCTGCCTTATAGAGATTGTTTGATCTCAATTTTGATGATCATTTATATTTAGCATATTTTGACAGATCCTATATTCAATACCTGTTCAACCAATGTAGGATCAATAAAGTATTATTATTATAGTACTATTATGAATTTTGTTGGAAATACAATGTTTATCATTTCATAAAAAATGAATTTCCACAAAGATGAGCCAGAATGTGAGTAATAATAATAATTTTATTAGTTCAGAGCCCAATATCATCCTGAATATAGGATACATCAAGAGTATGTACAAAACAATTAACACTTGTTAAAAATTATTTATAGCATGGTAACAGTAATTAATAATTTTTATTTGAGTGTTTTTTTCACATTATCTTTTGTGTTTTCTCAACTAATTAACATCTAGGACATAAGTTCTCTCACTCCTTCAAAATAATTATAGTCACATAAATTCAGAAGGAGTATTTTTTAATGTGAATACATATCCTGTAATACATGCTGGATTTGTGCATTACTTGTTATGTAGTACTTAGTTTTGGGATGGAGAATATCACTATTTTTGTTAGTGATTCCTTTATGTGAATCTAACAATTAAATCTAAATGTTCAATAGACAGAGATTAGGAGAAACTCAGATTGCCTTCAACTTGTGATTAAGTTGTGTAAACTTTTGTATCATCTTAGATGATCATCAATGAGCAAATTTGACATTAAAGAGGAAGTGGTCCATGAGGCTATGGTTTCTATTCAAAGAAGAATGTATATATCAATGTGAGTGCATATGTGCAGTTCCTAAAGGTTTAGGTCCCTCAGTCCCTCTCACAGCTTCCCATATTCAATCTTTTGCAGGACCTAAATTTTTGTTCTCCTCATTCTTCTGTTCTTATTCCTCACCCACTGGAGTTGTTTGGACATATCTTTTTACCAAAGGGACTTTACTGGTTGGAGAGAATTATTTCCTATTAACTGATCAACAGCATGCATGCTCCTTTTCTTTATTGATTTCTCTAAAAAACACTTCTTTTCATATAAACATTAAAACATTTCTCATAACCTGATTTTTGTCATGATATTCGTCATAGATGAATCACAAAATAAAGAAATATATAACATTACACTCAGATTTTTTAGTCGCATCTGTCTGCCATAACTTACATGTATTTATTTAATTCTCCTATTTAATTATTTTTATATTTCCTCATCATCATAGGACTCTATGTGCCTATTTTAACTTGTTTCTACTTATCCATTTCTGCAGGTTTGCTTTTGCAAGGATTTTGTTTAATAAAACCATGGAAACCTTGCCTTTCCTTCTGCCTGGCACAACTACTGAAGATTGAGTGTAAGATCCTGTAGTAGCGAGGATTAAATTCTCTGATTTGTTCTAACATTTTTCTTCAGAAAAAATAATTATCTCATTCCCTGTAGCCTTGGTCAACAGTGTCCCTTGTGGTCTCTTTATGATTAATGACACAATCGGAGGCCATCTTTCTGTTGATCAGACAGACTTGCTTCCATCTCATTGAGGAAGGATTGCATGATCGACCTTTCCTCTGGCTCCTAGCTTCTATATCTACTATGAGGGAGTAATAATCATTGAGCCCACCAGTTAAACACCACCAGAACTAGATCTGTCATTGGAATTCACAAGCACAACCATTGCATTAGAGTTGTCTATTGTCCATTGGGAGGTTTGGCATAAAAAACAACTTTAATTTTCTAATAAAATGTATTGATTGTGACTTAGGTTTTAGTCACTGCTTCATCAGGTTGAAGTTTGTCTGCAACAGGATGATGAAGCAGTGTCTTCAAAACCAATGTTAGAACTAAAGACACTTTGTAGTGTAAAATTGAAGTTATTTTGGGCACCATTCTAATTTCAATACGCACCTGAACCTTTGTGGATTGTTCATGGCAGGGTTGTTGGAGAGGACAAAAGTTATATATGTATATAGATAACTGTAGGCTATTAGCTAATTGTATAAACTGTTTGATTTCAGTAAAAAACAACCCACTGAAATTACTTTTTCAGTGTAAGGTAAGACTAGTCTCAACGTAAATAATTTCAAGCTCTGTACTTTTGGCCATGTTTCACATCTTTTGTGTAGCATTATACTTTTTAGGAACAAAATCAAGAAGAATATATGATGTCCTATTCGAATCTGCCAAAGCTATATATTTCCACTCCACCTGCACCCAATGACCAATCTCATTTCTCAGGAGTTAAACTCGTTGTTTTTTTGGTGTTGTTGTTGTTTCTGAGTGATGAGATAGAGATAACCTCACCTAGTCATTAATCCTTCTTTCACCCTTTGCCATTCCTCTGGGGTTCAATTCTAATTCCATTCATATAAGAGTGAAATTCCTTAAAATGTGAACCAATTGTAATGAACAAGCATACAAATCAGTATAATTATAGGGAAGCTGTAATTGTGCCATAAAGAACAACACACATGGACGATGTACTGAATAACTAAAAAAGCAAAATTTTCATAAATGACTTCATGCTTTGATATATATTTAGCAGTGCAAATTGGCATGTGCAACCTAACTGGTCTTGCCAATTCAAATGCATGAAGTAGAATTTTAAGCCAAACTTCGTCCCTCACAATACTATAAATAATTTATCACAGAAGAAACAATGGTGCTAGAAATTTGATCAGATGTCTACCAAGAAATTATATAATTAAGGCAAAACACACTGTAGTGATCAATGAAATATTCTGTATGAGCACATAGCTCTTAAGACACACATTGATACCTCAGAGTTATAAAATTATAATGGACAATGTATTTACTTCTCTTACAGGAAGCAAAGCTGTTACCAATTCATTCTCAAACATAAAAATTTTTTAAATGTTTGTAACCTTTAATATACAGCAGCAGTGACAATAGAAGAAGAAATATGTTAGTAAAGGAAGAGTTTATGAAAAGAAAATAGTTGATGACAAGATCCTAAAGTAAATATTAGAAGAAAAGGTCATTGAAGGCCTTCGTATAAGCAGAGCATTGAATAGTTCAGAAGGTTGGTCCTTGAGGAAGGAGGATGAGCATGGATTGAAGACTTTTGTGACATGGGTGAGGTGAAGAATTAAGAATGTTAAGTGGACAACAAAATAAATAAAATGAAGACGTTTTGGGAATGGTAGAGAAGGAGAGGTAGTTGTTGGGGAAAATCCAAAGGATGAAGGAAAGATGGATGGAAGGCATACTCGGATGTTTGTTGAATTTCTATCCTATTCTCTCTCTCCTTTCTCTCCCTCTTTCTTCTTTCTCCTTTCTCTCTCCAACTTTTTTCTCCTTCCTTTTCCTACCTGTCTTTTTCTTCTATCCTTCCTCTCTCGTTACCCTCTCTATCATTCTCTCTCTCCTTCCTCAGTCTGATTACCTTCCGATTTTAATCTCTTTTCCTCTCTCTTCCCTTTGTCTAATTTTCTCCCTCTTTCTCTGATTCCCTGTATCTGTAATATTCTTCCTTCTCTGATTCTCTTCCTTTCTGATATTCTCTCTCTTTCTCGAATTCCCTATCTATCTCTAATTATCTATCTTTCCCTAATTATTTATCTTTCTTTAATTTTCTCTCCTT
This sequence comes from Rhinocypha anisoptera, assembly GCA_011762765.2. Classification (NCBI taxonomy): domain Eukaryota; kingdom Metazoa; phylum Arthropoda; class Insecta; order Odonata; family Chlorocyphidae; genus Rhinocypha; species Rhinocypha anisoptera. The sequence continues at coordinate 16,182 of WURS02323941.1, forward strand.
CTCTAATTATCTCTCCTTCTCTATTTACCTCTCCTTCTCCAATTCCGTCTCTCTCTTTCTCCAATAATCTCTCTTTCTCTAATCCTCTCTCTCATTCCTCTTTCTTCTTCCTCTTTCTTACCTTTCCCCTAACCCTATCCGTATTTCCAATTATTTTTTCGTTATATTTTCTCCATTTGGCGGTTGTCCTTTTTCTCTTCTTCTCCTTCCTAAGTCTCTCCATTCTCTCTAAAGGTAATCTCTCTCTCTTTCCCTTTGTCTAATTCTCTTTCTCTCCAATTTGCTTCCTCCAATTATCTCTCTCTCTCCTGAATTCCCTTTATCCGTATTTTTCTTTCCTTATCTGATTCTCTTTCTTTATTATATTCTCTCTCTTTCTTGGATCCTCTCTCATTCTCTAATCCTTCTTCTCTCTCTCTCTCTAATCCTTTCTCTCTCTTTAATCTTTTCTCTCTCTCGTTCCTCTTTCTCCTTCCTCCCTCTCTCCTTTTACTACCTCCTTTCTCCTTCCTCTATACTTCTCCTTTCGTTCTTTCTCTCTCCTTTTTCAGGATCTGATTATTCTCCATCTCTCATTCCTTATTCACTGATTACTCTCCGACAGTAATCTCTCTCTCTCTCTCCCGTTTGTCCAACTCTCTCTCTCTCTTCCCTTTGTCAAATTCTCTCTCTCTCATTTGCTTCCTCCGATTCTCTCTCTTTTTCTAATTCACTCTTTTTCTCTGATTCGCTCTCTGTCTGGAATTTTCTTCTCCTCTCTCACTCTCTCTCTTTCTCGAATTCTCTTTTTCTCTCTCTAATTCATTCTCTTTCTCTGATTCCCCCTTTCTTTAATTTTCTTTTCCTCTCTAATTCTCTCACTTTCTCTGATTCTCTCACTTTCTCTAATCATCCCTCTCATTCTCACTCCCTCTCTTTCTCTCTCCCTCTCAATGTTTCTCTCTCCTTCTCTCGATGGTTGAACGAAAGTGGTTCCAGGAAATCTTCACGCTCCACGCGGAAGCAAGCGTCCTGGCTAATTTTTTTGTTCTCGCGATACAATTCAGACAGGATGAAAAGGAGCATTGCATTGAATAGCTTATGTACACATCTCGTTTTCATGTTTCCTGGGTTTAAAAAAAATTTTCATTCGCAACTCAGAAAAAGGTTTTATATTTAATTACTTCAGTTGATAAAGATCTCACTTCGCTTCGTCCGTTTTTGGAAGGGGGAATAAATTTTCGAAATTCCGCACGAAAATATTTTTTCCATTTGACCCGATCTGGAATTATGTCTTGGTTGTGGTGCACGACTAGCTCTTGTATCGCATGAAGCAGCAGAATTTCAAACGCGTATCGTATTTTTAGGTTTTTCCTGTTGAAATTTATATAGTATTCCACATATCGGTTATTATTTTTTAAAAGAATATTTTAGATTTTTTGTGTAGTAATAGGGGCCGTATTTATTCCTTTAGTTAGAGTAAAGTTTTTGCGATATACGTGATAACATTTATGAATGACACATTTTCTGACAATTCTATGGAATTCATTGGGATGTTGTAAAAGCGTGCTGGTCCACCATAATAAAACTAAATATAATCATTGCGGCAGCAATATTCCGTTTGAATATTTGGGATTGATTTTACGCTACGAGGTGCATTAAAGTTGTAAGACCTAAATTTTTTTTTCTCCGGATTGGAAACATAGAAACATGCGGTTTGTTTTAAAATGAGAGGGCACTCTTTGTCAATGCGTGACAGAGATGCCATCACTGTACGGCAGACAGAACCTCTAGCGGTTGCCGCGAGAATTAGAACTGTTATCGATACTAAAAATGGCTACTTTTTCGTTACATGGCCAGCGTGTAATCATTCGTGGTGTAAAACCGATTGAAATTCATCGTCAGTTGAAGGAAACATGTGGTGATGGAGTCATGGATGTGTCGAAAGTGGGTTCATGGGTGCGACAGTTTAAAGAAGG